>JBBPCX010068268.1:2500-12382 GCA_037974365.1 Hydrocynus forskahlii | reverse complement strand
CACACACACACACACACACACACACATACGCGCGCGCACACACACACACACACACACACACACACACACACACACACTCACACACACACACATGCACACACACCTACAGACAGAAACAAAGCAAAGTTATCCTCATTGTGGGACAGAAATTGCAACTACACCAAAACACATAATGAAGTGTGACACTGCAGTCACAGGTCTCTCTCTCTTTTACACACACACACACGGACACACACACTTATACACACGCACAGGGCTGGTCTGCGACTGTTATTCAGGCTGAGAATGTAGGTCCAACCCAGACCACACACAAACACACATCGTTATATATCTTTGTTGTAGGAACAAAACCTATAATCCATTTTTGCTGCATTTGCAAAATTTACACAACTTTTTTTATTTACTAAACAAAACAACAGTAAAAAAAACATGAATTCAGTCACTTTCTCATCTGTGTGACCACCTCTTTTACCCTGGTGGTCTGTCAACTCAAACTAAGTTCATTTTGAATTTTCCATTTCACCTGTTGCATAAACACGCAAATATTAACATCAGCTACTCGCAAGTCAGAGATTGCTTTTTGAATAATACTTTGTAAAAACGTTATGTTTTTAAAAGCAAGGAGAGTAAAAAGTAAAAGTAAAATGACTGCAGTGAAGAGCAGCAACAAGTCAGTGTTGCGTGATAAACGAGGGTCTTGGGTTTTAGCTGTACAGAGCTGCAGTTGTTTATATTGTTCACAGTGAGAGCTAAACAAAGTTTTTTATAAAGATCAGTTCTTAATCTTTTATTTCCCTTTTTTGGGATAGAATGTTACTGGCTGTATTTATTTATCTTGGTGCATCATGACTGTTTCTGGTGCATATTTACTGTTGTCAATGCCTGTCGCTCCACTGCATACCTGTATATATACATATATTTATATATCCACTCATATATACACACACATACTCAGTGTGTACATACATACATATACTTATCTATGTTTACATATACATATATATACACATCAGCAATTCTCAAAGTCCGGACCCCGGTCCATATCCGGACCGAACTGCACGTCATTCTGGACCCAATCCACACATCATATTAGGAATGCATTGATGCAATGCAATTAAGTGTATGTTTCAATAAATTATTAATTTTGTAAAATACAATATACTTTCGATTTTTACAGTGATCCTGGCCTGAGATCAACCCGAAGCAGTCGGTACATGTTTGACGCAACGTTGGTGGGCTTCAATTCTCAGGCTTCGCATCCAAATTAGCAAGTCCGCTAAAGCTGACGGGCATAAGACTACAGTGCTATTACACTTTACTTTCAAAAGTGAGAGTGGGTTAGGTTCACAAGGAAACAATTATAGGCAAACAGCGCCATTTCTTATGATTATATGCTGTACGCAAATTTAATAAAAGGGATTTGCTTATCGCTTGTCGTCCCGGACCTTTGTTTGAGAACCCCTGATATACATGTATATTTTTCAATACACACGTCCATATTTACATTTTTGTATTATTTGTATAGTGTTTTGTTTATATTGTACTGCTTTGTTGTATAGCTTTAATTCTATTGTTTATGTGCAGTACTTTTTATATTATACTGTTACACTGTATAGTTTTTTTCTATTGTTTTTACTGTTCTTGCCTTTGTACTGTTCACTTTCTGCCGTGACGATGTAAACGTCCCACTTGTGGGACTAATACAGGTTTATCTTATCTTATCTTATTTTTAATACCAGCCTTTGCTTATTTGATTACCACTGCCAATATACTGCTCATTTCTGCTGGTATTCCTGATATGTACTGCCAAGCTGTCAGATGTTTATATTATATGGAGAATGTAAGTGGTCATTTTTGTTCCTTTTGTCTATTCATTCTGAAATAACTCATGTGAAGGGCAGCTGGCTCTACTAGCATTCTAAGACAGGTGATTTCACATCTTTTCTGAAGCAAAAAAAAGATGTGCAAAAATGCAGCAAACAAAGTATGACTTATCTTATATGAATGCTATTGGAAGAGCCATGGATGACTTCTTAATGAATGGAAAAACAGCATTGGTCCAGAATTACTCTGACCTCTTGGTAACATGTAGTGGTAACATCTATAAAATGACCATTCCAGACATCAGAGTTTCTGTCCTGACAGTGAAACCTCCACCCAGATAGGCAACTGACACACAATGCTATTGCTACTGATACCACTGTCTCCATGACTACGGCAGTATCCATGGCCACAGTGCCACAGTCTCAGCGACGACCACCATCTCCATGGCTACCAGGGTCAGTGGAGTGGCGACTGTGGTTACTGTAAGAAAGACTCAGAGTTGTTTCTCAAATAAAAAAAGTTTCTTAGACTAAAACTTGGATGGATAGATAGACTTATTGATTGATAGATAGATATAAGAAAGAGGAATAAAAAGAATAGAAATGGAGAAAGAGAGAAGGAGAGAGAGACTGGAGAGAGAGAGAGAGAGAGACAGGGAGAGAGAGAGAGACACACACAGAGAGAGAGACAGAGAAAGGGAGAGAGAGAGAGAGAGAGAGAGAGAGAGAGAGAGAGAGAGAGAGACAGAGACAGGGAGAGAGAGTGAGAGCGAGAGAGAAAGAGAGAGAGAGACAGAGAGACAGAGAGACAGAGAGAGAGACAGAGACAGGGGGAGAGAGGGAGAGAGAGAGAGAGACAGAGACAGGGAGAGAGAGTGAGAGCGAGAGAGAGAGAGGTGAGTAACAGTGCCTGAAACGTGTCCCTGAGCTGGGTTTGCGGCGGCGTGTAAAACCCCTGTCACAGCATCACTGGGAAATCCAGTGTAAACACACTCCTGCTCACACACACTCATACACACATTTACAATCTGCTGATCAGAGCACACACACGGCCAATTTGCACTTCTAAAGATCTGCCTTAAACCAATGCACACGTGTATATGCCTGTGTGTGTATGTGTGAGTGTGTGTGCATGTGTGTGTTTGTGTATTTGTCACATTGTAAGGCCTACTTAAACAAAATTACCCACTGTCCCCTTAGAAAAATTAAAAAAAGAAAACATTTGTTTTGGTCACCTAGGTTAAGGTTATGGTTGGGTTAGGTTACTGTGTTAAAAAATACACTAGTGTGTGTGTGTGTGTATGTGTGTGTGTGTGTTTGTGTGTGTGTGTGTGTTTGTGTGTCGGTTGAGTTTTCGTTAAGCTGTATGCCTGATTTCACACTTGAACAGTGGGGACCTGCACCAAGTCCCTGAAATCAGCTCAGCTCATTCTCACAGAAGAAAGTCTGGGGGCCCGCCAAGAAGTGAGTGGTTGAGTGAGTGAATGTGTATTTCAGTTTTGCACAAGATTAATAACCGAGGTGTCCAGATACTTCAGCTGCCATAAGAGGACAGTTTTAGTGTACAATTGAGGACATACATTTTAGTTTTATTAAACTAAAAAGATCTATTGCTCTGCTTACCTGGTGAGCTGTGACAGGTGTATTGAGATACACAGAACCACTCACCTACCCTGTTTTATTTACTGGTAATGGTCTTGAACATATATGAGGTCCAACTGTTGGGTTTTTGACCCATTGTTCAACCATACAGTTTCCTCTTGCTCTTAAAGAAAGTTGTTCATGGCATAACTGCAAATAATCATATTGTTAAGAAACAGATTATCAGATTAACTGATAATCAACAATGTTAGAATTCTGGTTATACAGTTCCTTTTAAAAAACATCAGTGTTAGCTTTTCCTCCGTGCTGGACAGAGAAAGCATTTTCAATATTGAATGGTCTGTGGACAACATTCTACAAAAGCTGATAGTTCTACAAAAGCTGATAGTTCTACAAAAGCTGATAGTTTTTCAACTTAAAAGGAGAGTTTGGTGAAGAATCTAATTTATACAATTCTCCATTTTCCCCAGGTGTAGTTGATCACCCAAGACATGTCTGAAGCACAAATTTTGCGGATTTAGTTTGGCTCTGGAGCTACAAGTCTAGACATTAGAAGTCAGTACATGGTTGAAAGTACAAGTAGAGCTGTAATAGATATTTAGTTAAACACTAGTTGAAGAAAAACTGAATATCTTCAAACAATCCGCATTAGACTTTCGAAATAAAGTGCCATCACATATGCTATAAAAGTTTGACCAGAACCAGACATTTTTCACATTTTATGAAACTATAGTTGTGGGGTGTTAGTGCTGGGCTGACACATGATGGGGAATGCATGTCAATAGGTTTGCCTAAACGAAAAATGTGGGGAGAGTTTAAATGAAAAATTTTGAAAACAAGTATTTTAATGTTGTCATTTACATGAAGTTTGAGACTTGCAGACTGCATACAACTTTTCAACCAGAGCCAAAAGGATTTACAGGAGTTCATCACCAGGCTGTACCAATTGGATTTGTTCTGTTTCCCAAGTGGGGTGTTGGAACCATTATAGCAAAACCATTTGTTTTGTCCAGCCAACCACTAACCCCCCACCCCGGGAAACAGCCGACATGTAGAGTGCTGCGCCACCCCCCCACCAACCCACATTAAAAATGCTTCTGGTGCCCATGCTCTTCTTACTGCCAAAACGTTCAAGAATGCAAGACAAGGAAAGCATCTTCTAAGCAGATCTAGTGGAAGCTGGGCAGAGCCAGGCAGGTTTGACACCTGAACTTGGACCTGGGGCCTGCACAGACCCAATCATCTGCTAAGTCTTTTTTTTAATATTAATGACTGCTTGAGTGGATGTGGATTATGTTAGCGGCGGAGCAAGTTATTCAGGGTTGTCATGTTTGCGTGAAAAGATCAAAAAAGTGTTTAAATATGCCTTTAACCGCATTTGAATTTCAATGGAATTCAGCGGGTTTCATTTCATCTATTGCCCAGGACAGTCTGTGTACGAGAAGCGTCCGTGGAATCATACGATCAGACGTGGAACATCTCTTTTTCAGCAATTCCCCCCACTTTTTCTCTTTTTTTCCTCCCTTTCTTGGGGCAGATAAAAGGCCATCCCTCCATCATGTGTGGTTAGCATTTGCGTCGTAGCCTGAAGAGAAACAGGAAGTTCTTAACTGTTCAGTGGCTTTTGCTCCAGGCAAGGTTCTACCCTGCTCTCTCTCTCTCCCTCTCTCTGTCTCTCTCTCTCGCTATATCTCTCTTTCATTGGCTCTACATCTCACTCTCCTTCTCTACACACACACACACACTCACACACACACACACACACACACATATAAAGTATTATCACTTATAAAACCGTCTCATCTGCCTTTGATTCCCCACTTTGCTAAACACCACCTGTACAACACCAGCATGGCTTTATCTAGTCTTCCTTTTTCAAGTTCAAGCCAGGATCACCCAGAAACGGGCTGATCAATATCAATAGCTTAGGCTTCTTCATCATTGGCTGTTGGTAATTATTGACATCAACAAGAAATATTAGTTATTCCATTCAGCTGTGATAATAATATAAACCAAAAATATAAACCACGCGAGTATGATGGTGGACCGACAACTAAGGTCCACTATAAATGAACTTAAATACTTAACACAAAACTCTACACGCCAATAAGGATACAAAAACCCTCAAATCCAAACAACACCCATTTGTGACTAATTCAAACAGACATCCCCTCACCCTCTTCACAATAAAAGTTCACCCAAAGTTCTTAAAACTTGGTGGCCTCTAGCGGCCACATACTGGGACGTCACAGTACCCCTCAGCCCGATGTTGCACTCCAGGGCCCAACAACGGGCGGAGGCGGGGTAGACGGCGGCAAAAGAAAATGTCCTGTGGGCCCCACCTGGCTGCCTCTCGATAGAGTCCGTCCCGGGTGGGTCCCACAGTCCCTTCCCTTTGAGTGTACCTCCAACGTCCCTTCTGTGTCCTTCAGGACGGAGCCCCCAACGGGGAGCCCATCCGTGTACTCCGGGTTGGAGCCCCCAACAGGGAGCCACTCAGTGTCCTCCTGGATGGAGCCCCCACGGGAAACCCCTCAGTGTCCTCTGGGACCGAGCTCCCTCTGTGGAGCCCCTCCCTGTCCTCCGGGACTGAGCTCTCTCCGTGGAGCCCCTCCGTGTCTGAGGGTGCGGAGCAGGTCCGCGATCACCCCTGTGAGATTGTCTATGCGGGCTTGCTGCTCTGCCAGTTGCTGCCGGAGCTGCACGGGGAGTGAGGTGAGGCACAAGCGCAGGTTCCAATGGATGGAATTTTATTTACAAAAACACACAGACTCCACTCTACCACAAAACATAAAGGCACAATGGCCGTATAGTGAAAGGATTTCTGCATTAAAAAAATAGTGTGAGACTATAATACAGAATGCACAGAATGTACAGAATGTTTGAGGCATAGTGCAACATGTATGACTGTAGTGTGAAGTGTATGACTATACAATAAAGTGTAAGGTGGTACAATAAAGTGTAAGACTGTAGTGTAAAGTATAAGACTGCTGTGTAAAGCCTAAGACTGCTGTGTAAAGTAGAAGACTGCAGTGTAAAGGGTAAGACTGTGCATTAAAGTGTAAGACACTAGTGTAAAGTATAAGACTGTAGTGTAAAGTATAAGACAGAATTGTAAAGTGTAAGGCAGTGCAATAAAGTGTAAGACTGTAGTGTAAAGTGTAAGACAGTAGTGTAAAGTGTACGACCGCAGTAGTGTAAAGTGTACAACTGTAGAGTATAAGACTGGAGTGTAAAACAGTGTTTCCCAAACCATTTACTATGGAAAAATCTCACCCCTTCGTTTTCCCCAACATGGAAGTGACCCTGTCTGTGCACATACCTACACATTCGGCCCACTGTAGTACACATTTCTCCAGATACTCAGATGTCACCCAAAATAATTCCTCACGTTATGTACTCTGGCAATGGGCTGCAAAAGGAGCTCCGTGATTCTCTCTTGTTCAGCCTATCTTACTTTTGCAAGCACTTGCGAATGCCTACTGATGTCTGTCTTTTCATTCAGCTGCACTAAACATTTTCCACTGTGTTCAGTTTTCCCCACCAAAACAGTCTCTATGTCTGTTGACATGTCTTCAATATATCTGCCAGATGTTTTATTTGACAAGGGAACCTTTTAGATTTTCCCTAACAATAGCTCACAACAGCTTTGCAAGCCACCAAGATTTCTTGGATTTAGCCACAAGCTAGTTTCTAAAGCTTTGTCAGAAATGGTAGTAGTCTTTATCATGAATTTTGCTTATTTGTGATGTTGAGTTTTCAAACAGCTGAACTATTAAGTATGTTGTTATTGAGTTGTCTCAATATATATATAATGTATATTGCCAGGAGCTTTCGATTTGCCACGCATAGAGGAAGAGAGTCATCTTCATCAGGAAATGGGTGGAGCTCAGTCACATACAGCAGCAACCTGACAGCTTCACAGCCTAGCACTGGTCCCTGAGCAGCCCTTTGCTTGCACTGAGCTGAATAATGGCAAACTGCGTGCTTTTTTAAAAAACGCCACCCGAAACGCTTCATGTAAGGTAGAGAGAAATGCATATGGCAGTAACATTAACGTTACAGACTCATTCTGAGACTCTATAAACTTATAGGCAAAGCCAGTAGTTTCTGAAAGCTCAGCCGGTCTGTTTCCCTTTTAGCTGCATCGCACCAAGGCTCTGTGTAGTCAATCAGTGCAGTCAAGAGCGGCTGTCTGACCTCCTCTTGCTGGCCATAGAAAGGGAAAAGGAAATTGACAAGGAAGAGGTCCTCAAGATTTTTTACTGAAATGGCCCCCAATAGGAGGATTCTCCTTTAAAGTTTCGATTACATTTGGAGCAAGATATATTAATAAAGACTTCATAAAGACATGGTATATTTTTCAGTTCTCCATACAGTCTGTGTAACTAAGCAAGTGGCACGTGTTTAAACAAATCCACAGATATAAAGAATGGTCGAATGGCAACAAGCTGAGTTGGTACAAGGAAAAGCAAACAGACAAAATGGCACCTGAGAAATACCAGATGGCAGCAGGCTAAGTTTGAGGTTTAGTAACAGGCAAGGATTGTACCAGGTCAGAAAACAGGTAATCCACAAAAAGGCAAACAAAGAGTGATCCAAGAAACCCGAGAGGTAGGTCCATGAACAAACGAGGGTAGTGTGCAATGTCCGGGTATAAATAGCGGACGTGAAGATTGGTTCCTTGTGCGTACGTGGGGGACGTGACTGAGGAACATGATTGACAGGTTGTTCATGGTGGCGCGATGGGGGTGTGGCAGTGGTAGTGGCTGGATTCATGGCAAGAACCATCGCTTCAGTCAAGAGTTTTTCCCTGTAAACCAAGAAAAAGTGCAGTTGGAGCAGAGGCATCTCCTGCGCTTGTGAATCTGTATTTCAAGTATTCAACTCTGTATTGTCTGCACACCAACATAATTTTGGCCACTGTCGATTACTTTGAATTAGGAACTGAAGTATGCTAATACCAGACAACTGTAGGGAATATTTGTTGTTACTTTTGAATACAGTTATGTAGTGCCAGGTGTGATTGGCTATTAAGTGGACACAACTGTAATAGGCTCTCTGAGAACTGTCCGATAAATATGATATGGTGTCGGATGAAAGTGACTGGTGCAGTTTAGAAATAATGCCATGAATAATGACAAGAAACAAAAGAAGATGGATTTTCCCTCCATCTCACCTGGCCAGTTGTCATGTCACACTATTTGGGAGACATGGGTGTAAAGTATAAGAGTGTAGTGTTGAGAGTGTAAGGCTGCATTGTAAAGTCTCAAACTGTAGAATAACGTATAAGACTGTAGTGTAAAGTATGAGACTGTAGTATAAAATGTAAGGATACAGTGACTGAATTAAGACAGTATCTTCTGATTTCCACATTGTTTTTAATGCTTTAGGACGTTCTTAGGGCTTGCTGGGGCCTGTGGCTTTCACAAAAAAATTGAGACGTGAGTTTTCCGTCTTACACCGTTAGCGTCGTACTTACCTTCATTTTGGACTGCTAAGAGCAGTGTATTTACACTCATTTTTGTAATTTTTCCTGTCACTACAGTACAGTGTATGAATACAGTATATGTATGCCCTTTTCATTTTTCTGTGGCTTAGCTGTGTTTTTATGTTCTAGATTATGATTTTGCAACTGTGTTCTAATCGGTAAGCTTAAAGCTAGGGTGTGTTTCCACTTACACAAAAATTCAGTTAACGTCACTGTCATAAGAACGGATCTGTATCCTAACTTGAGGACCCCCTGTGTGAGTATGCTGGTTTAGAATCAAAAGGGGGCAAATGTTGGACTTACTATTCATGAGGTCTGGATAAATACATTTCCTACATTTCATTTTAGAGGCAAAGTTAGGAAAAAAGAAACCTTTCCAGGACAGTAGAACACACACACACATACACACACATCAAGTAATGTAAAGGATAGAAAATTCATCCACTGCTGGAGATCAGAGGAAAGAAGGAACGTGTGATAAGAAGGAGAAAAAGAAAAGAAAAAAGTTGAGATGGATGCAAAGCAAAGAAAGAGAAAGAGAGTAAAAGAAAGAGAGTGAAAGAAACGCTGTGATAACAATAGATGTGTAGAGGAAGGGACAGAGCAGTGTCTGTGTGTGTGTGTGTGTGTGTGTGTGTGTGTGTGTGTTGTGCATTGAGATTCGGCGCTGGTCGCTGCGAGTTGTGCTGCAGTGGTGAGGCTGCAGGATAATTGTGAAGCCGCAGGGAGCAGCGCTGAGCAGCCTGTCAAAACAAGCATGACAATCTACCCCATCAACCACAGAGAGAGAAAGAGTGAGAGAAAGAGAGAGAGAGAGAGAGAGAGAGGCAGTGAGAGAAAATGAGAGACAGACAAAGACAAAAGGACAGACAGAAAGAGAGGAGGGAGAGAAAAAGGGGAAAGAGAAGAAGTGTAGAAAGAAAGAAAGAAAGAAAGAAAGAAGATATTCTGCCCAGAGAGAGAGAC
>JBBPCX010068267.1:0-12384 GCA_037974365.1 Hydrocynus forskahlii | reverse complement strand
GAGGGAGGGAGAGAGAGAGAGAGAGAGAGAGAGAGAGAGAGAGAGAGAGAGAGAGAGAATATTTTTGGACACAAAGTGAACTGTTTCTGTTTGGCTATAGGTACTTCTACTGCATTACTATGTGCCCTTCTTTACAGCATTATTGTTCATATATCTTACTTGCAATCACTTGAACACACTCTCCTTAGGACAGTTCTTCATGCATGTGAGAGTCCTTAGTAATCATTTCCCTTGGGGTGCGGAAGGGGCACTTTCCATTCAACATAACATACAAGACTGTTCCGATCTGCCACATTATGGAGGGTACGTACTGCTGGTACCACTCAGGAAGAGTGTATTCAGTTGTTCCTTTGAAGCAGAACAGTGACAGTGAGTGTTTAGTGCGTATGTTTTTGAACTTAATTTATTTTGAACACAAACATTAACGTTCAAACCTTTAAACAATGTTGTAACAGTAGGAAAGGTTCTGACCATAGAAAGGTTCTATGTAATGAAGACTCACTTTTGTTTACCTAAACAACATTTCAGTGGTGTGAAAGGAATCAAATGCTTTAAACCTTTTTTAAAGAATATAATGTAAAGGTTTTGATGCCTCATACAGGTCTTGTATGTTGCAGAATAATTTATGATTTATGACTTCAAAAATGATTTATATAATATCGATTGTAGCAACCAAAATACTTGAAATATTGAAGGAAACACTCAACAGTATTTAATAAAACACTAAAATATGTAATTCAATAGTGTATTGTCTAGGTAGTAATGTTTTTAAAATAACATTAATATGGAAAGATGTGCTGTAAAAAAAGGGTAACATTTCTCCAAAATTCTGCCACTGTTCAGTGTAAATTCTTACCATAACAATTAGTGTAGAGGCCTTCTCGTGAAGCACAGCCACAGCCAAAGTCCAGAATGCGCATGTGCAGACCCTCTGTGTCTCTGTGCACCAAAATGTTCTCAGGCTTGATGTCGCGATGCAGGACGCCCTTAGAGAGGATGCTGAAGATGCCATCAATGAGAAGTGGCTCCTCAGCTAGGGACCCTGCAGCAGACCCAACGGTGTGAATAAAGGGAACCTGTGGAGGTGTAGCAAGAAGCAGAACCAAGCAAGAACTAACATCCTCGTGTATCTCTCAAAGTGTATTAAAGGTACTAAACTACAAAATAAATCAGTGTTTCTGTTGGGCCTTTCACTGCAGCCAGGGATGCTGCAGTATGTTTTGGAGAGTGGGTCTGCTTCGAGGCCACAAGTCCAGACAGCTCTTCAATAGATCCACACAGTCTGCAAAGACAGAAAGAAACATTCTTAGTCAGAGCTGTTTGTGTGTATGTGAGAGAGAGGGAGAAAGAGAGAAAGAGAGAGACTGAATATTTGGACACAAAGTGAACTGTTTCTGTGCGGTTATAGGTGCTTCTACTTTCCTTCCTTACAAAGATATTGTTAATTGATCTTACAAGCTTGCAATCGCTTGAACACACTCACCTTGGGACAGTTCTTCATGCATCTCAGGGTCCATAGCAATCATTTCCCTGGTGGTGCGGAAGGGGCGCTTTCCATTCAGCATAACATACAAGACAGTTCCGATCTGCCACGTTATGAAGGGCACGTACTGGTGCGAATTCTGCTGGTACCACTCAGGAAGAGTGTATTCAGTTGTTCCTTTGAAGCAGAACAGAGACAGTGTACATGTGTGTATGTTTTTTCAACTTAATACATTTTGAACACAACCACTAACATTCAAACCCTTAAACAGTGTTGTAACAATAAGGTGCCATAAAAAGGCTCTGTGCAGTAAAGACCTATTTTTGTTTCCATAAAGAACGTTTCAGTGGCATGAAAAGAAACAAATGTTTTAAACTTTATTTTAAAGAACATAATGTAAAGGTTTTATACTTAATACAGTTTTCAAAGTTGTTTTGATACTTTTGATGCCTTATCCAGGCCTTGTATGTTGCAAAATAATTTATAATTTATGAATTAAAAATTATATCTTTTGTAGCAACCAAAATACTGGAAATATTTAATTAAACCCCAAAATATTTAAGTGGTGACATGTCTCCCCTCCTTCTCCAAGCACAGAAAGCAGGCGCATTCGCAGACATCCATTTTCTTTATTCTTTTATTTGAATACAAGTCAAAAGGCATGAGGGCCAGAACAAAACTCAACCAGCAGGAGACTAGAAAAACACTTAACCAATGCCAGGATGATGGTGGACCGACACTGAGGTCCACCACTAACTTAAATACATGGAACTCAAAAACTCCATACCAATGGAAACACAAATCTCATTTCCTCTGAGCACAGGGTCAGCTAAAACACATAATGTAAACAAACAAGACCTGTGTTCAGGCATTCACAATAAAAGTCCCAAGAATGCAAACTCAAACAAAACATAAAGGACGGCCTCTAGCGGCCGCAGCCAGGACATAACAAGTGCGTTGTAAGAACAAGGTATTTATAGTGCATAGTTTATAGTTTATAGGTACTAATGTTTAAAAATAACATTATTAATATGGACATATGTGCTGTAAAACGGGGTAACATTTCTCCAAAGTTCTGCCACTGTTCAGTGTACATTTTTACCATAACAATTAGTGTAGGGGCCTTCTCGTAAAGCGCAGCCACAGCCAAAGTCCAGAATGCGCATGTGCAGACCCTCAGAGTCTCTGTGCACTAAAATGTTCTCAGGCTTGATGTCGCGATGCAGGACGCCCTTAGAGAGGATGTTGATGATGCCCTCAACCAACTGCCTCAGGATTATCTACAGTGTGAAAGAGGAAATATATAACACAATAAAAGCAGGATATACTTGCTAGCACGGCATCATAAAATTCACAGTTCCCTTCAATATGAAATGCTAGTGTCACAAACTTGCCTTAAACTGTGTTAGCAGCTCTAGTAGCAGCCATTCTAGAGCCTGAAATTTAAAAGGCCTTCGTTTAAAAGCCCTCAGAGCACTGCACACACCATGAAAGACACTAGGTGGCACTTTGCAGACCTCTACTGTGGTGCACTTTACCATCATTGTCTCTCACCTTGGCTTCTTCTTCCTGTAGGTGTCCTCCGTTGTCCTGGATGTATTTGATCAGGTCCATGGAGGGTACTGGCCGCTCCATCACGAGCACCAGCTCCTCCTCACGCTTAAACCAGTCCAGCAGTGCAACAGCCTGGCCTCCACCCACCATCTCCAACAGCACCACTTCCAGTGGGAGTTCCTTCTCTTCTCCATCCACAATCTGTAACAGAGTACATAATCACATCCATTCCAGGCTTCACCACAAATACAGAAAAACCTGTAGATCTTATTGTGACTACTGAGGTGCTCTCGGTTAGAAATATTTTGAGTGGTTTACCACTCTCATTCTGACAATGACACGCTTTGCTTAACTGTTGTCCTGTGGTCAGAAACTGACCAGTGATTAAAGTGGTAGGCACACTTGAATTGTAGTTTCTGACACTGTAATCTTGAAATATGAACAAAAGTATGGGCAAAATTTAATCTTAAGGATGATTGCTACCTCAGTTTTTGTTGGCCAACATACCATCGTCTAGTGGTACCTATAACAGTGTCCAACAGTGTATGAACACAAAAGCAAGTCCATTTGAACGATGCAGTTTGATGCTTACAATTTGCATGGCGTTAATTGGTGGGTAATAAGCTTTCACTATGTGTTAGTTATATTATCCTTATAGGTCTAGTCCAAAACCAAAGATGCAACTTCAAACACCAAATATGTACTTTGGCTTCAATTACATTTAGGGTAAAGTGGACATTTTGTATTTTGTATTTGTATCAAAACAAGGACTAACAGACTGAATAGCAGTTTCTGCACCATCGCTATCCGGGCGCTGAATGACACCTAATCACCTTCATTTGTGATGCAATGATGTGGAACTGATGCTGCAAAATTACAGGAGGATGATTGAATACTGTAGAATGAATCAGACTGTGTTCGTTCTTCAGTATGAGTTCAGAAAAGTAATTCATCCCCATTGCTTCAGAAGAACGACATGATGTTCAACACCAGGAGGAATCAGAGATCTTTACTTTGCTGGTGTCAAACAAATCACTAATCCACTCATATTCTAGGGCTGTTTTTTTCAGGTCGTCAACCTAGACACAGGCCTTTGATATGAGCAAAATGTTACTATTGTGATCATACTGCTACACATTGCAATTGTCATGCATCTTGTAGTGCCTTAAAAATCATGAATCAATAATGTGACATGGTGGAAGACTGGTCTGCAACATTTGAATTAAAATATTGGACTGTTGTAGGAATATATGACATTGTTTATCTTCCTTCATCAAAACAACCACGTGTGGGACTCATGAATGTTAACAGCACATAGTAAATACACTGATGTTTACAGCACTCAAATCGCAAATGCCAATAGCATTTTAAACAGCTGATACATTGGCTGCTGAACTGCAGGGATCAGTGCTTTCCTTGATCTGAAACAGATTCCTTTCGTTTAGGCCTTAACTCTTTAAACCCCTTTAAATCTGAACATGGAACACGTTGTTGTTATTCAATATATACAGATGAATCCTAGAAACAAAATCAGCCCAACCCCAACAATCCAGCTCAGAGCACATGAAGTTTCTCAAAAGACACTCTCATCTTCAAGATGCATCATCAGAAAGAAGATTAACTTATTTTAAGCTCGAACATTCCCTCTCATGACTAGTGTGGCACCATTTTAAGGGGGAGCTGGCATGTTTACAACAGATGGATATTTATCATTTTGGTAGTTTTAGCGAACTAGTTTTTAGAAATGATAAACATTCTATTTATGATCATGGTTGTCACATCCTCAGTCAGTCGCTGCTAGAGGCCACTGTGGGTTAAGAAAAAGAGACTTTTGACTGGGGATGTGGTCTCATTCCTGAGCTCTCGGCTGGCCAGGGATGAGGTAATTATTATCAACATGTATTTTATGTTTAGTTTTAGTTTAAAAGCCTTTTTGTGTTGCCTTAGTTGGCCGTTCACCCTCACCTTTGCCTCGACTTGTGTTCGTGTGGGTTTCTCCGTTTGTTTGTATTTCGGCCATCGTGCCATTTCCTTTGTTCTTATCAATAAAGAAAGCAAAAGAAAGGATGAAAGTCTGCATGTGTGCCTCCTGCCTGGACAAACCAAGCCAGTACGTGAAATAGTGAATTTTCTTTATATGCAAGGCAGACAAAGGGCTGATCAGTTGAATGAGGGATGTGTGAATGGGGAAACAGAACAGCTTCAAAGAAGATTGAGTGTGTGTGTGTGTGTGTAAGCTTACCACAGTAGTGTATTTCACACTGTCTGCAGGAATATGTTTAATAGCCACCTGAAGATGAAAAAAGATTTGATTATTTGCTCATTCCTGTTGCTCAGTGAATGTTTTTAACCAGTGACTGACCACCACTTTTAGTGTCACAGCACTGAAGTGACCTTTATCTTGTAGTGTTGTTAAATAGAGCTAAACAGAGTCTCACATCCACCTCTGACAGTGGGTGCATACGTCTATGTGTGTGTGTGTGTGTGTGTGTGCTCATTACAGGTAGGTGGTCGTTTCTGCGGTAGCCGGCGTACACTGAGCCAAATCCCCCTGCACCCAGACAGTCCAGCTGCACATACTTCTTCTCCAGGTCTCCTACAGGGAGAGTAGAGTCAACTGGTCCATATATGCTCTTTATGTGTGTGTGTGTGTGTGTGTGTATGTGTGTGATAAAACTTTGTTTCACACCTCTGAATTTGTTGTTATTGTCAGGTTCATTGTCCTCGCTGTCCCAGTGGTCAATCTGTGTCTCCTCAGGTTCACTTTTCTTGCCCTGACCCTCAGATGAAACATCCTCACTGGACATGGAGAATGATGACTCACTAGACTTCCACTTCTTTTCCTCATTATCTGCAGCAGCTGTAAAAATCTGCTGCTTTTCTTTATCACGCTTCTTCACCCCTCCTCTTCTCTTTGTCTTGTTCTGGGATGGCTTACTAGTGCTGCTGTTCTTTATTTTTCCTCTGCGGATCAGGCAGGTGTAATCATGAATGCTACTGTCAGACCTCTGGGCCAAAAGAGGCACAGTGTCACCTAGGTTTGTCCCTGCAAAGCACATCCAGTGAAGTAGACAATTATTTACTCATTGAGATGCACCAGTGGTGCCAACCTAGCAGTCACAATTCACACTAAAAACGTAAGAGGACACACTATCTTCACGGCTCTGCAATAGGTCAAACAAACACTTTTAATGTGACCATTTTTATTAAGCATCTGCTCTAAGACCATGTATGAAATGATTGGGTTAGATTTGAAAATACATTTACAGACCTGTCTCTATACAGCTCTGAGGCAAGAAATGAGTCTGTACAGAACCAAAGGCCTCATTCAGATATGCAGCTCAAATATAAATTCAAGCCACATTTGTGGGTGGTTTCAAATCCGATTCAAACCAGATTTCTGGACATGCAGCCCAGTTTGACCTATCAGATTAGAGTTTGTGTTTTTTTTTTCCTGCTGGACATCGGATATCATAGTGTAAACAAGGAATTACACTAACTAAGTAAAAACATTACTACAGCTTGTCGCTGAATATTAATGGTAGTGCCTATTAACCTACAGCTGGCCAGGTCGTTCACTCTGTTGCAATGTTGTGTTTATGCTCCTTTTGGGGAAAAAAACTGTTGTGAAAGATATAAATGTTAACACTTCATTAGGTTATACCCATTCCTTGCCAGTGTGCTCAAACTTGTTGTAACTATGGTAACTAAAGTGCAAATGTCTCTATCGTCTCAACCCGGTCTCACATTTTTTCGTACAGCCATCACGACATAAAAATCTATTCAAACGTGCTGTGATCACGTTTTAGGCCTGTTTTACGTGCTAGGACAACATTTCCTACCCTGTGTGTTTTAATGGGCAGTGCGTAACACCGCCACTATTAGCGCTAACTGGTGACTGAGGGACAGGGAAGGAATACAATTCCCAGGATGCTTTGGTGTTTTTCGTTGATCTGAAAACGCTTTCCACAATGTGTGGTGCGACCATGCAAAACAGAGCTTGGTTTTTAATTCTGCTGCATGAATGAGTGTATGTATTCAATAGTGTGAAAATATACTACACGTCTCACTAAAAGTGTAATTATAATGAGTTGATTCCTAATCGTTTTTGTTTGCAAAGCAGTTGAAACATTGGATGGCGACTGAACTCAACAACCTCTTTTAATTTAATTTACAGTAATAAAACAGGGCTTTAAGAAGAACAAAATGAAAAACAAGAGGAACACTCAAGAAGAGTTAGGGGCTATCCGGTGCACAGCAGCCTCGGCCTGTCTATATCGGTCGAGATGCAGATAAATGCAGACAAATTTCCCACTTGTGGGACTAATAAAGGTTTATCTTATCTTCCCGCAGCTGGTGAAGAAACTCCAGGCTGTTTTTAGTCCCAGTCCGCCCCTACCTGAGTACAGCCTTATTTAACCCTCCCAAATGCGCTTTTTTTGTGTTCTCCCGACAGTACAAAAACATTTATACAGTTATATTTAATATGGAATTGTAGCTGAATTTACGTTAATATTTATGTTACAAAATGAGTAAATTAGGCCTATATTTTTCTTAATAATTTAGCACTTAAATGCATGAAGAATTATATATTGCCACGAAAAAAGCGTGGAAATGTGGAGGATATCTGCGGTTTCCACCAATTTGCTCGAGTTTTTGCCAACAATTATTAGTTTGATTCTAAGAAAAAATGCCTGAATCCGAAACACTTTAATTTCATTTTCAACACAGCTTAATATATCACCCTTAACGAAAATATAAAGGTAAACCAGTATAGGCGCTGGACAGTTTACACTGAACTGCAGTCTCCCACAATTAATTGCGCTGTCGTTTTCTTTGGTATAAGCAGGTAAACACAGTAATAGTGTAATGTCATTTTTAGTAATGAAAATACAGTAAAATGTATGGGTAATCACCAATATTATTTTCAGTTCAATAATGTAATGTTCATCAGCGCGCGTCTTATTCAGGGGGCTTCAGGAGGAATCTATTGTAGTGACCCGCCGGTTAAAGCAGACACTGAACAGAGACTGAGCTCATCAGCCTCTTTTAATTTAATTTAGAGTAATAAAAATACAGATGCAATCAGCAGCAAGGAGAAATAAATAACGTTCTCGAATCGGCTACCCTCAAACCTCCTGCCTCTGAGTACAGTGTTTTTTCACCAAGACACGCTTACTTTGTGTTTCTCTGGACAGTACAAAACATTTTATATTTTATATGGAAATATAGCTGAATTCACTTTAATATTTATGTTACAAAATTAGTAAATTATATTTTTCTTAATAATGTAGGACGCGTAAAAAAAACATATTGCCACGACAAAAGCAACACGATTCCTGATCTGCATAAAACTGGGCGATTACTGTATATTCCGTGTTTAGGGGGTTCAAAATTACAGGTTCCCAAGATTTGTAGCGGCGTCCTTACTCTCTCTTTCTTTCTCTCTCTCTCTTTCTTTCTCTTTCTCTACATACATATGCACACATGCCACAGATGATCTGTAAGTGTGAAACACCTACACTGGCATAAGTAATTTGCTTCCTCTGTCCACATACACCACAATCGTCTCTGTTGAGTGTCATCCCCGCTAGAGCGGTAATCGGGCCTTAAAAGTTAGGCCCAACAAGGCCCGAACCCGACAAAATTCGGCCAGAGCCCGACAAGTAAATTTTGATTGACAGCTTTTTAAAAGCCCGAACCGGTTTACAGCCCATTACTCAAATGTGCGCACGCACACAGCTATTTTGCCTTTTGTCAAGAATGAGTCACTGATACATTTTAACATCATTTATTCATGACTAACGTAGGCTATAGGCCACTTGGAAGTTGGAACAAAGAAATAAAATAAATCATCTGTTAACATCGTAACATCTCAGCGCTCTAAATAGGCCTGGACATCCACATAGCCAAATAGGTCAACGCAGCAATAAAAATGAGTCTTTCTTAATAAATTAAATTAAGACAAATTCTAAATCAAGATGGGTATTTGGCAATAACGAAATTAAGATAAAGGCTCCGCGGGATTTGCTTCGCCACTACTCTCCACAATCCGGCCTCAATGAGACGGTAAACAGCATCTGAAATGTAATAAAAGAAAAATGCCAACATTAGCCTACATACTCTGTCAACATTATGCATTTAAGACTCAATTGATATTTAGTCATCATTTATTTAAAACCTTCACCCACCAAGATTAGGCTACGCGTCTTAGCGCGGTCCTGCGCTCACTGCTGGGGCGTCCAGCAGCCCTGAACACATTTTCACTGCTGCTGGTGGTGGTCGAGATGCAACCAGAACGTAATCGGCAGAGTCTAACCTCTGTTTCACCTCCTCAGCATTCATTTTCGCATCTTTCTCGCGCTGATCCGAATGCATCACCTGATCGCTCATTTACCGCGCAAGCCCGAGCCCGGCCCGAGCCCGTGTAAAATGATAGAAATTAAGCCCGAACCCGACCGAACCCGTCAGGTCCTGACGAGACCCGTCGGGTTCAGGGAAAGATCTTCAGATCTACAGTTTTTATTTTCTGCCCAAACCCGAACACGGGCCGAGCCCGTGTGTTATAACGGCCCACGTATTAGAAAACTGTCGGGTTTAATCGGGCTCGGGCCGATAATTACAGTTAATGTGTCGGGCCGGGCTGGACTCGGGTAGGGTAGGGTTTCATTTGTTGGGCCCGATCTAAACTCTATTCAGATCTAATCCCCGCCTCTCACTGGTTGAACTCCTCCCGTGGATTGCGACCAACTTTACACGAGTTGTGGGACAATATTTAGGAATTATGATGAATGAGAACATGGATGCGGCTGTTCATCGTGACTCCAAAGTACACAGTTCCTGATGAACATGTTGGCATTGTGGTGCACACGCAGGAAAGTGATCTGGTGGTGGTTCTTATACAAGATGAAGGGAACTCAATCAAATAATACTGCCGTATGACAGCTATTGTCAAGACGGGGCTGAGTGAAAGATGCATACACAAGTTCAGAGTACAACAGAAAGTTCTTTAATTAAAGTCTTTGCAAAACTACAGCACGGCTGGCTGGCGCGCACGCACAAAAACACGAAGGGGAACTCAACGAAAGCAGCCAGGCCTTTCCTTTTTTCTGAAGGCCACTGCCTTCAGGGGCACTTAACTGTTGCTCCACGCGTTGTGGAGTTTACTGGACATGCGAAATGTGTAGTATATTTTCACAATATTACTACAATAATACATACATTCACTCATTCATGCAACAGAAGTAAAAATGAGGCCCTGTTTCGCAAGGTGGCGACACACATTGTCCACAGCGTTATCAGATCACGAAAAACACCAAAGCATCCTGGGAATTGTATTCCTTCCCCGTCTCACTGCCTTCCAACCTGTTTCAACTGCTTTGCAAACAAAGACGATAAGGAATCCACTCATTATAATTACACTTTTAGAGAGAAATGTGTAGTATATTTTCACACTATTTAATACATTCACTCATTCATGCAGCAGAATTAAAAACAAGGCTCTGTTTTGCACGGTCGCACCACACATTGTCGAAAGCGTTATCAGATCACGGAAAACACCAAAGCATCCTGGGAATTGTATTCCTTCCCCGTCCCTCAGTCACCAGTTAGCGCTCATAGTGGCAGTGTTACGCACTGCCCATTAAAACATACAGGGTAGGGAACGTTGTCCGAGCACGTCAAAATGGCCTAAAACGTGATCACAGCACATTTGAATAGATTTTTATGTCGTGATGGCTGCATGAAAAAACGTGAGACCGGGTTGATCGTCTGACCATACAAATTGGATTTAGTCACTTTAAAGAAACAAATGTGGTTTGCCGGATAGTGTAAACAAAGATTAAGGGACAGCGACTCTTGTGGGCTGGCCTGCAGGACAATCTTGCAAAAATAAGTTATAGCTCTAGTTGTGGTACTTTTACCTTCAGCTAAATCTGCCTTTGGCTCCCCAAATTCATGACTCTTAATTTCTTTACTTATCTTTTAACAATGAAGTTCAAACCTGTGTTTAATATAAAACCTGTGTTTATATAAAATAAATGTTTCTAAATTTCTTTAATTAGCCGCACAAGGACATAATCTTCACTATGCTTCACCTGCTGTAATAACACATTTGTTCTACAGACAGGTTTCTTTGCCTTTTGGTAAAAGGCTCATTATTAGATTAATAAGCTAAAAATCAGCTCTGGAAATACTCACTTAAAGTTTCCTTGGCGTGCAAAGAATTTTCTGACATGGTTCCAACAAAGTTGCCTCAATACTCACGATAATATTTTTGTTCACGTGAAAGTATAAGAGAAAATCATAGAAATGTTGTCTGATTTCTGTGTCACTGTGTTCGATGTGTTGATAGAAAGAATTGGAGAATGATGTCATAATGGGCATCACAAAATTCTAGTTCTATGGTTGCCATGGAACTGCAGGGAAATTAGATTTCACGTTCTATTTCAACAAATGTCACATAATAGCACTCAAAATATTTCCTTGTTTCTTTATATTATATATATTTATAATATTTATTTCAATGAAAATATATTTTTAAAAGGCACTAATCCAACATAGCTTGGTCCTATTCTTAATTGAAGTGCAAGAGCTAAAAGTTTTAAAAGAGACAACATGCCAAAAAGAGGTTTTTATTTTAAATGATTAAAATGATCATTATTTTGTTGTGTCCATGGCAAAAATATATTGAGTATTTTCCAATTTCCCATCAGCCATTGCCAGTGGAAAAACAACAGACTTTTAATCTCTTGCTTTGAAACACTTTGAGTAAGTGACATTTTTTTATGTGAGTGACCTTATTTCATTCTAAAGAAGAATAACATTTATTATTGTCGAAAAATATAAGCTACCTTAAACATGCTGTTTGCTATTTTAAAAACTTTGGGGTGCAATATTGTTTTCTTAGAGCAAAGCATGATGTAATCGACATGCAGGAAGCTGAACTGCTTCTTTGTAACAAGAAAACCATGATACTGTAAAGTAATTCACAAAGAAGACCCTCTTGTTTTGGTAGAAACCTCAAGTCTTTTAGAAAATACATTGTGACACACCCTGTAGATTTAATCTCCATTTGGATTCATTTTTTTAAGATCACACCATTCAGCTCCATCTTTCCACCATCTGCAGTCAGCATTGGACAGGCAGAGTAGCTTCAGTTCTAAGATCTGATTGGCTGAGAAATGCTGCATATGGGTGGTTGACATGACATGGCCTTTTTTGGTCCAATGTGTCAAAGTTAAGCAATTAATATTAAAAATATGTCAAAACGGTGATATTGTTCAGAAAGTGCTGTTTTATATGAACATATAGAGTATTCATGGGATTAATCTTCCATTGGTTCACAA
>JBBPCX010068265.1:0-12389 GCA_037974365.1 Hydrocynus forskahlii | reverse complement strand
GGTGGAATCAGGTGTGCCTCCTGCTTGGCTGGAACGAAAACCTGCACCCACAGCGGCCCTTTCTGGACAGGTTTGGGAACCCCTGCCTTAAGGCAAAGGTACACCCAGCCAAGTATTAGAAAAGAAACTGTATATATTTTTGTCTGATGATATTGATCCTCACTTATCCATCAATATTACGAACAACCAACAAAAACAACTTTTAGGGTTCCTAAAAGCACAGGAGCCCTGTGTGACTGACCCTCCTGCTTATAGCAATAACTGAATGCTGTGCATAGGAGAACCACATACATCATCCTCAACCCCTATGACATTATGGTGAAATTATGTTGCTGTGCCTTGAATCACCAAGGACGTCATTTAATTATTAACCTTAAAGTTACTATACTCTATTATTTATTATTCAACAACTTCAGTGAACCTGCTCTAAATGGTATGAGCATTGAAAGTGGTTCATGATTCAATTGTTTGCATATGCGAAATAAATTAGACACAAATGCTGTGCTTTAATTGTCTTCTTAGGGCAAGAACTGTGTCAATGGAACACATTTTATTCCAGCACACTTCATCTGAGTCATGTTCGTTCAAAGCTCCATTTTTTCACATGTAGTTGTGAGGGTGAGACACGGATGTCGAGACTTTTCTACAAGTTAAAAGGATGCCTTTAGACATAATAAAGGAAAAAAGTAATTGGCCTATTATTTTCTGCTTTACATGAGTTTTTCTTTTACTTGAATGTAACAAGAAATCCACATGTGTTGGGGCAATAAATACATCTAGAAAGCACGGACTTTGCCATCTTTCATATAATGGCCATAGCACAAACCTCAGCTTATTTATACCTACAGTCCAGCAAAAACACAAATGAACATTATAAGACAATTAAACGTCATGATTCACTATTGAGTTTGTCCTTCTGGTGCAAATGGGCGATTGTAAAAAAAAATGCAGATCATTGTGAAGCAGGTCATTAAACACAGGCATTTGTTATACGATGTTAACTGGTAAGAGGTCAGACCTGGTCAGCCTTTATCTCTTTCAGTCAACTTCCTCGTCATTCCTTTACTATAATAGATCTAGAAGATCCCTGATTCCAAGACATGTCTCCTTTTCATTTGGTTAAGCAATATCATATCGCTTTATTTTAGTCAATTTCTTCTCTTTGCCTTCACAGCAGCAAATCTAATAACACGCGTGCCCAGGCACAAAACCCATAAACCTACCTTTTAAAGTGGCCAAGTTCGTCAAACAGTCGCTCCACGCCGGTGCTCATTTTGAGTGAGGGAGTGAGTGTGTGTGTGTGTGTGTGTGTGTCTTGGAGCTGTTTGCTTAAATGACCACACTTTGTAAAAGTTGTCTATCGTACATCCCCGCGCAGAAAGGGGCGGACACTGTGGATAACTGTCCGCTCAGCTGAGGACGTGAAATTAGCAGATCGGTGTACTTACAATATTTCACCGGCTCATCACGGCAGACCACCTACAGCTTAGCTTGCTCTAGTCTGCTGTAATATATATGTGGTTAATTTGTTCATTATAAACCACCAAAACCACATTTCCACACGTCGGTACTTCTTCAGGTTCTGTGCTAAGTGATTCTGTGGAAAGTCCGAGCAACACGCAGCGACGTTTTAAACTGGAGATGTCACTTTAGTTTTATGCATTTTTTGTTAGCTGAAATTTTAATGCCTGAGATTGTTAGTGATTTCTTTAGACCAGCATTTTTCAGTCACTCCCAGGAATATCCCTTCTTTTGTTCAATCTGTTTTAGACTAGTCTTTTCAAATCGAGGTTCCCTTATTTTAAACCAGTCCTTTTCAGTTGTGGTTCAGAGGTAATCCTTCATTTAGACTAACCTTTCCAAATAATGGATCAAGAATTTGTCAATGCTAGACAAGTCTTTTCAACTCCTAGTTCTAGAGTTCCCCTCATACTAGACCAATCTTTCCCAATAATGGTCCAAGAACGGGTGCTCCTTATTTTAGAGCTTTTATTCTTTACCAATTCTAGACTCTTATTAAATAAAGGTACTAAAATGGGATGTATTTTAGTAATGGAACTTTTCAACAGGTCTTTCTTTAGAGAACTAAGAGTTTTGGAATACACACATTGTTCACACTTCACTTTACTTTACTTTATTTTCCACTAGTATTTGCCAGTCCTGGTGCTAGAATCCATGTTTCCAGTTCCTAGAACTGGAATTTCTCTGCTCTGCATATTACTGCATTATTTAAAACACATCTGATTCAAACTGTGACTTCATTAATTTCCCTTAACTGATTTAAACTGTACATCTTAGGGTGGGTGAAACATTCAAAAAGAAAATGAGAAAGATGAGTTGGTAATTTTTTATTTACATCAAATGGAATGTTTCACTGTGCTAAAACGTGGCGAGAGATGGCAAAATACACATAACTGCGACATCAAACTGCTAATGCACCCCCCTGCTAAATATAGTAAAAATAAAGCATTCATAATATGGTGAAGTAACATTATTCAAAATTAAGTTTCAAATTATATTTAAAAACCTTATTAGACTACTTTGGGGTGCAGAACTACTCAGCGTCTCTGCTAACATTTTTCTTCCAGATTCTGAAGTTTGGCACAACACCTCCAAAGCAGCTGTAATGGAAGCATACCAACAGATTAAACTATGCACACCAAAAAATTAAACATCACCCTAAAACTATCATTATATTCAGCAAAAACAGTAGGGGCAGGGGTCTTCCATAGATCAACACTAGGGTTCACTGTTTTTAAAAATGGTTCCTTACTCCTTGCATGGGACTTTATCCTCTTTAAAGACATAAGTCTTCAAATAATTGTTTCTACACTCAAAGTGTTCACTAGAGGTAACTATAGGATTTAATCATTACAGACTGTGTCAGTACTCACTGTGGCCTTGTGATGAATCATAGTTGATTTTGTTAAGGATACAGAGTGGTGTTTTGATCACTCTGATTTAATCAGAAAATGCACATGTGAAAGCAAAAGTGAAAATACAATCAGCATTATTAGTCAAATATTTCTGAGTGGTCACACCCTCATCAGTTCTCACATAATAAAAACACTTCACTCACTTTACAGTGCTAACTCCCTCTTTCTCTACTACTCACAAGCCCTATCCCACATTGCCAAATCCCCTTTACAATAATGCATGGCCCCTTTACATGGCTGTCTCAGTTTCATGCTATTTAGGCTAAAGCTGGGTTTATATTTTTAGCAATGGACACATATTTGCAATGTGCCAAAAGAAAAAGATTTTGGAAACACTTCTTTTGTTAGGCTGTCAGTAAACATGTACTGCTTTAGTTGTTGACTTAATTGTAAAACAAGGCTTGATTCCATACTTTGAGACTGTAATGTAGACCAGTGGTTCCCAATTCTGGTACTGGTGTAACCCCGCTCTGCATTTTTCTTCAACTCCTAAAACACTAAAACACACAAAAATCTACGCCACCATAACCAGGGGCTGGAAGTGGTTTAATCAGTTAAAGGGAAACATTTTTACAAAAATAATTTTGGTTACTATTGGCTTTTGGTAGTGTTTGTTAGCAATGATAGCCTCTTAGCTCTAGTAAGCAAACTTTGGGTTCCAAACATGTCCTCGCTGATTGACTACACCTAGGGTAGGTGGAAAATGTTGTAAATTTTATTTTTTTGCCAAACTATTCCAGTAAAGCATTTTGGTAAATTAGACAATGAATAAATGTGACCCCTCTAAAAGTTTAACGCTCCTTCACTTTAACTGTTCCCAAATAAGTTTCTTTAATAACTGCAAAGAAACTGTGCCGTGACCTGATCTGATGCAACACTCTCACTGATTTGGGTCTTAATGTTAATCTGCTCCCCCAGGGTAAGGCTTTATCATTCACCCACCTACACAGATGTATGAAACCTTCAACTGGTGTGTTCAGCTGGTGTGTTCACATTCACCAAGGCTTCCTGATATAGATAGTCAGAGGGTATACTGTGTGTACATTCTGCACAAGTGCAGAAGGGACAAGTATTATTCTACAAGAGCAATTAGTGCACTTCTACTATTTTTTGTGAGATAATTGGGATAACTTGAGCTTACTGTTATTGTCAAGCACCTGTTATACAGCAGGGTCTTGTTCAGACAGGCAGCTCAAATCAAAATTTTCTGGATCTCAATCGGTTTTTTTCTACTGGATCAAACCACATTTTAGATGGTGTCAAATCTTAATCAATTCTGGTCACGTAACACAGGCTTCATTCACACTACTGGGCAAATCAGGTTTGTTTCTTGTTCACACTGCAGGGCAAACTGGGTTTGTTTTTTAAATCTGATTTTCACACTTTATTCACACTGCAGGGCTATTCAAGTTTGTTTCTTAAAACATTGTTTTTCTTAAAAAAATTTTATGCTTTCTTCACATTTGTCATGTCATGTGAGCAAGGATGTAACTGTGGGAGAGAACTTCAGAACAAAATGAACTTTAATGAACTTAGGCACAGAATGAGTTCCAGGAGCTCCAAATGAAACATGTCCTTCGCAACACTGGTGCAGGTTCCAAATCACAGAAGTCCATCCACTCCCAGCAGGACTAGAGCTTGAGGGGCTCACTCGGCAGTTGTCCGAGTCACTCCAGATACTATTGGTGGCCAGTAAGGTTGGTCCACCTTCCACGGGACCACTTGAGGTAAGAGTCTTCTCACCAATTCAGGCCTGTAGAGACAGAGGGGAGACACAGAGAGAGTGCAGACTATCACTGTTTACCGTGAATGCCTCTGGGAAGCCTTAGCTTAACGGTATTTCCTTCAGATTGTAGTCCACGTTCCAACTGTCACTTAAAGCGCGGCCAGCAGGAGTCAGGCAGAGATGAACGGAGAGACACAATTCTGTGCTTCCCTCAGTTCTACACAGGCTGTAATGAAACTCACACATGCACAAACTAGGATAGGAGCTGGGTGACCACA
Organism: Hydrocynus forskahlii; assembly: GCA_037974365.1. Taxonomy (NCBI): domain Eukaryota; kingdom Metazoa; phylum Chordata; class Actinopteri; order Characiformes; family Alestidae; genus Hydrocynus; species Hydrocynus forskahlii. Next base: position 7,449 of record JBBPCX010068265.1, on the reverse strand, counting down.
TGCCCTCTCTTCAGACCAGCTGGCATTTAAGCTGCGTCATGCAGAGGGGCTCAACACGGACAACCAATAACGAAACCATAATTACGTACTCCGTACTCCGCCCAGCTGAAGAACTCCACCCAGTCGTGCCAGTGCTCATGCCAGTAGGCCCGGAGGAACTGTCCCAACTGGTAGCCCGAGGTAAAGCTGACAGTAGTCCCCAGTTTCTTCAAAAATGTGGCCCACACTCTGGACACGAACTGGGAACCTTGGACGGACAGGATGTCCTCCGGGATGCCATAGGGCAGAAACATGACCTGGAAGAGGGCCTCGGCTACTTGCATGGCGGTGTGCAGAGAACGGAAAGGCAGGAACCAGACCCCCTTTGAAAACCAGTCCACGACCACCAGCACTGTGGTGTGCCCTTTCAATGCCAGGAGGTCTGTGACAAAGTCCATGGCTATGTGGGACCACAGTCTCTGTGGCACCGGGAGGGGCATTAGTTTCCCAGCAGGCAGTTGACGGGGGGTCTTAGTCACCGCACAGACAGAACAGGATTTCACTGCCCGCTCCACATCTGCTCGGATAGTAGGTCACCAGTACTTATGACTCTACGGTCCTGTGGACGCCGGGATGCCCAGTGGCAGTGGTCGTGTGAGCACATTCAATCATTCTGGCATGAACACCCAGTCCTGGGTACTGGATGGGTTGCATTGATGCATGAAATTTCCACATCATGCTCTCAGACTATAGGGGCCATTATTAGAACCGAAGGGATAATAGGCTCTGGTTCCTTTAGGTAAACATTGCAAGAGTGCATCCTTTTCTGTTCTTGGAACACGAGCGATGTGATGGGTGATATGTAATAAAAAAGGGGTGTCTAGATCCCTCAAGCCAGTGGCGCCACTCCTCCAAAGCTGCTCTGACCATGTTCGCGGTTGGCGATGTCATAATTGCGTTCCGCATTGGTCAGCTTCTTCGAATAGAATGTACAGGGATGGAGCTTTCCTGGGCTGCCATGGCTCTGGGACAGCACCGCACCTAATCCGACCTTGGTGGCATCTACCTCCACTACAAATGGCTTTGCTGGATCTGGCAGCTTAAATATTTGGGCTGTAGTAAACAAAGTTTTAATCTTCTCAGATACCACAACCGACTGGGGTTCCGGCCACTCAGACACTGCTTTCACCTTCTGGTCATCCATACCCAACCCCCATGGTCCAATTCGATAACCGAGAAATGAGAGTTCCGCTACAATAACACAATCACACCAGAAATCACACTTCTCTGCCTTTCCATAAAACCTGTGGGCAAGCAGGCGACGAAGGGCTTGACAAACATGCAATATGTGTTCAAATAGGGTTTTTGATTAAATTAGTATATCATCCAGATATACAATGATAAATCAGTTCACCATGTCTCTAAAGATGTCACTCATGAATGCCTGAAAGAAGGACAGAGCATTTGCTAAGCCATATGGCATTATGTGAAATGGTAATGGTCCTCCATTCGTCGCCTGCCCTGATGCACATGAGGTTATACGCACTCCATAGATCAAGCTTGGTATAAATGCTTGCCCCACGGAGTTGCTCGAAGCCAGGGGGATAAGCGGAAGAGGGTGCAGATACTTCACAGTGACCGCGTTGAGCCCACGGTAGTCGATGCAGGGCCTGAGCCCATCGTCCTTTTTCTCAATAAAGAAGAAGCTGGCCGATGCGGAAGACCGGGACTAGCTAATGTACCCCTGCTGGAGAGCCTCGGTCATGTAGTCCTCAATCGCGTTGGTTTCCACCTCGGACAGTGGATAGACATGTGATCGCTGCGATGTTGCACCTGGCAGGAGGTCAATAGCACAGTCGCACTGCTGGTGCAGAGGGACACGGGCTGCCCTAGTGGCACTGAAAACCTCTGCAAGGTCCCTATACTGTTCTGGAACTGAAACAGGTGACTTGGCAAGTGGGCTTTCGACAGACTTGACCTAGGCATTTACACTGACAGACTGGAGACCACATCTCTGTCTGGGCTTCTCACCAGTCAGTCAGCAGGTTATGAAGCTGAAGCCAGGGAAGCCCTGAGACTATAGCTGGCTCACTGTGCTCAAGTACTAGGAACTCCAATAGTTCATGATGCCGAAGCTTAAAATGACAAAAACACTAAGTCTAAATCTAAACTTACAGGTCTGAGCCACATGTTCAGAAATCTCATTTGCAACAGATTTGAAACCACCAACACATGTGGTTTAAGTTAGATTATAAAGAGACAGATTTTGTGAGGCTTTCTCAAATTCAGACATTTTGATGCCCTGAAAAATAATTTCATGTGTTTTTTCATCATTTGAGGGTGGTGGATCTTGACATTAGATTGTGCTTCAGTAATGTTGCAGTGACACATTATACATTATAGCTCAAATTTGAAGTGCTGAGGCTTTTACAGGCATTTTATTGTGTATGCTGTAAATTTACAGTGATTTTCAATCAAGCTTCTTTGAAGCATGTCTCTGAATATTTATGTAATACTTCTAACATTACCTGCTAAACAGGTCTATTCTACTCTTTTGTCATGCTTAGATCATGTTTTAGTCACTAAAAAGATGCATGTTGTTGCAAAATATAGACCAATTGTTCTGTAATTTACAGTCATAAAGGAAAAGTGAATATTAAGATCCTAGCTCAAAATGTTTTGCCCAAAAAGTCGCCTAAACACTTCAGTCAGATAATCCAAACAAAGCATGTGGTGTGAAAAGTCAGTGTCAGTGCCACTATTGGGACCGGTAAAACCTAAGCACAGATTCATTTTCACTGACCAGTGTAGCCACATGAGGGCAGATGCAGCCTGCAGGCTGTGGGAGTGTTCAGACACATGGTGGATTTATGGCTCACTGCTCTACTGCATATTGCAGTGGATCCAGTAACAGAACTCACCAACATATACTGTACAGTTTAAGGTCTTCTGTGCTCTGCAATCCACAACTGAACATATGAAGGAAAATGATCTATAAGGTCCACAAATGCCAAACAGTCCATTTTGAACTTACTCCTATTGCAATGTCACAACAACTACATTTACATATCCACTCATTCAGCCTATATCAGTTTAAATCTATACATTCACACTGAACTCATAAGGAGTATGTCATTCTGGAATGGTTACTGATAAAAATACAAGATCAGTCAGAGCAGAGGTCCCTTTCATATGTTAGTCTCTAAAACGGACTTATCTCTTCCCTTGAAAGATGTGAAAAGTACATCAGCCTGTTGCATGTTTTCAGCAGTGAGGCTTTAAAAGCTTTGTGAATTTTTAAACTGGTGATGGTCCTAAATCCAGTGGCTTGTACAATAACTCCAAGAAAGCCTTTGATCTTCAGAGGCCGTGGTGCAGTCGTCAGCAGAGGCATCAGCTGAAGGATTCAGCTTCACGTTCTTACATACCCACTTCCTGGAATGGAGGGTGTCCTTATGTTCACCCATTTTGGTCTCTTCTGCAAGACCACATCATGGGCAGATGGGGTATGACCAAGATGTGTCTCAACTTTTGAAGCATTACCCATTACCCATTACCCTAAACATACTAAACATACAAACCTAAAAAAGCAGAAAAAAAATCAGCTCCTGGAAATCTGACACTTAAAAGAAAAAATATGTCTTTGAAACGAGGATAATACTGTTTGACAATTGCCTAAATATAGCAGAGTGCCCCAGGTCAAAAGTTCTTGATATTTTCATATAGAAAATAAATACATACTCTTCTACACGTTCTAAAGCTCAGTTATTGTTTATGTGCTGAATTGAACATGCTTGGAAAAACAAAGCATAAAATGTGCCCTTTTTTCTGTTTTACTTTATATCAAATAAACTGAACTAAATAAGCAGGACATTCAATTCATTTTCTGTGCTCTAATCCTAGCCAGGGTTATGGAGGCAAAAAAATTCTGTGGACAAGTCACTGGTCCATCACTGGGCAGAGAAGCTGATCCATCACTGGACATGTTTGAACTGTCATATGAAACCAGAGCTTCTGTCAGAAACCGACACAGACATAGAGAGAGCCTGGAAAGTTTCTGCCTGGTAATCAAACCCAGGAACTTCTCGCTTTGAAGTGACAACCCAACCCACTGTCACACGGTGCCACCCTGAAGCATAAACTTATTTTAACCTGAATTAACAAATGTGAATATGACTTGAATACGACTGTAGGTAAGGTAGAAAACTTTTATCAAACAGAGGTTCTTCTTTTGAAACTGTATTCAATTTACCTATTGCACAGGTTTTTGAACCTGTATTAAATTTTTTCCATCTAATTATCACAAACCTGTCAAATTGCATGTCACTGTGTGCAGCACATATGTTGCTTAAAACTTTAGCACCTCCAACTCAAAACAGCTTGCTGCATCCCTAATGTACTGGGCAAAATTTTGTAACTGATTGAATCTACACCTTATAAAAAAGGTGTCAGAAAGGTGTTATTTGCACAGTCCCATTGAAGAGCCACTTTTGGTTCTGTAAAGTACCTTTCTTCAGAGATTTTTTGTAGTTGTAAGTGTGAAAGCCTTTAAAGAACCTTCACTCAAGGTAAAGGTTCTAGAAATGATCTTTAATTTGGTGAAGAGCCTTGAAAGTTAATTAAACCTACACATTCAGAAATCCCTTTTACAAACATGAGTTTTCAGGGAATCAAAGATTATTCTTCAATGGCATTGTGCAAACAACCCTGTTTTCAAGGATTTTTAAACATCATTGCAATATTCAGAGATTTCTAAAATTAAATGCACATAAGCAAAATTTATCCCTGGATAACCCTGCCAAAAACATGTATCATCATCAGGAAAAGTGACTGGAATAATTTACGTTTATCATTTAAGTAAGAATAGAACGGGGCCATGTAGATGTGGTGTGAAGAATTCCCCTTTCAGCACCACTTCCAGTAAGAGCCACCTTCTTGGAGCCAGTACCCGACAGGGGGCAGTATTGTACTAGGAATGTTAATTTGGAGCGAGGGAGAAAGAGAGAGAGAGGGAGAGAGAGAGAGAGGGAGAGAGAGAGAGAGAGAGAGAGAGAGATAAGAGGCCTCTGCACTGAAGCCTGGGAGCTTCACTTCAGACCAGGGAACAACCAAGAGCAATTAATCTGAAGACTTCAGAGGCATGGAAGGAGAGTAAGGTTTGAGAAACAAGACATAACAATTAAAAGAAAAATGAAACAATTAAAAGAAGATTTAAATTGATCAGGATTTTATCTTTAATTAATGTCACATAAACTTGCTTCTGTGATTTCTGACACTGACATACTGTTGTCAATAACAGAAACAGAAAAAGCATCATACATTAGTCTGGTAGCTCAAGTGGTGAAGAAAATTAGATTTCTTACTAAACTATCGCTTTATAACCACTGATTGAGAGAGCACCCACTTTTGTGCAATGTCTTCCAAGGGTCTTTACTTTTCTGTAGGAGGGCACCAGAAAAGAGTCTCCATTGGTCTCCATTGCTGTAGCATGTCTTTGGGTATTGGAGGTTTGTTTTGTTGAAGCTGAAGAAAAATTCTTCTGCTCTCTGCTCTTGTACCACTGTCACGCAGAAGGACTGAAGAAAATCCCTACTGCTGTCTGGTCTGGTCTCGCCAATGTTGCAGATGTTGGGGGAGGTTCCAGAAAGTTGAGGCACTGCTTATGAGTGTGTGTGTGTGTGTGTGTGTGTATGTAAGAGAGAGAGAGAGGGAAATGTGAGAGAGTGAGAGAGAATGTGTGTGCTTGTGTGTGTATGAGGGATCTCCACGAAGGTGAAGTTACCAAAGTTGTTTTATTTTGCTTGCGCACATGCACACGCACAGACACACACACAGCGTGGGCAAGGATGTTTACAGATGGTGGACTTTGTAACTGGAGAGCTTCCTGCACTTCAGCTCAGGCTTACACAAGCCAGTAATGGAGACCCTGAAGAGATGACAGGATTGAATGGGATATGAAACAAGCCAACCTGAAAAGAAGAAAGGAGATAAAAAGCCAGAAGCAATGGAGTGAGAAGGCACGAATGCTAAAGAAATAAACCAAACTGAGGAGAAGATAAAAATACAGTCCAGAAGCCATGAATGCAAAAAGACTGGAGTCCCTCTCTGAGAGTATGAGAGGATAAGAAAGAGAAAGAAAGGGCAAGAGACCTGGAGAACAGAGAATCTGCAATATGCTGAAAGAGAGGGTGAACAGGTGTGTGTTGCTGCGCCTGTGTGCGCTCTTGTCTGTGCTGAGTGTATGTGCTCATGTCTATGTCTATGTCGAGTTCAAGGGATATGATCTGACGGGCTGGAAGAGGGGCAGCTTGGTTACCCCAAAGCCCCTCCAACAGGACATCAAGCACCAGAGAGTTTCTAAAGCTGTCAGCAGGTTGAGTTTGAGGGACTTAAACCCCACGTGTTGCCCACTTGTCCAGCAGCACAGAAAGGTGAGTTTGAAATTGTGTTTTGGCTGTGTTGCATCACTTTTGGGAACAGTTGTGATTAAGTGTAAGGGAACTTTATTGTATGCCCATTACATGTCGCTCTCGTAATAAAGCCTAGTATCTCTGTAATGACAATGTTATAGGAAAACGTTCCTAACTTTAATGTACTTTAATGTAAAATGGAGTAGGTTTCGAGCATTTCTATTGGCCTAACTGTCATAAAATGTCACACAACGTAAAGCAGGCATTTTCAAGGAGAGCAAATAAAATAAAAAAACACAGACAAATTATGTGTTAAAGGTTAACAACGTTCTACATTTACATGTATGGCACAAGGTAGACATTCAAATTCTCTCACAGAGTGACTTTTGAGAACAGCAGTTCTTAAACCGTTTTAAGTCTGAGGCCCCCTGTGTGGATACTAAGTGACACTCTCCAACCCCAACCCCCCCTATCAGAACCTTGTCCATTTTGTGATCTTTCTCTGCTAACCTTCTCATACATTATGCATGTCATTGTAACTATTTTTTATATATATTTCTTATATATTTCAAATACAATTTAAAAAGCCCCTCTGACCAAAACAAAAAATTAAACTATTGCAAAATATATTGTTAACATGATCATTTGCATCGTACCATGGTCTCTAGAGATAGAAACCCCCATGCAGATGCATTCTGACGATCCGAGGTCCTTTTCAGGTCCTGCTTTGATGTCGATATGTTGGGAATAGAATGTTTTGCAATTTTTTATGCCTCTGCTAGGACGTACAATACATTTCTGTAGCTGTAAAAGTGTTGTAACTATTTTCAAATTAATACTTAATTCAAATTATTACCTTAATTTAGCTTATTTTTTTCTAGGTAAAATACTTGTATAGATTGAATATAGAATCATTGTTTTTTAAAGAATATGGGAAAACAATATGTAAAAGGAATACTAAAGAATATGTAAAAGCAATACTAATACTGGCTTGATTGTATTTACTAATAGATCAGTGGCTAGGCTGGTTTTCATAATGACACCACTCTCACTACATCTC
>JBBPCX010068264.1:0-12389 GCA_037974365.1 Hydrocynus forskahlii | reverse complement strand
TATATATAACTTATACACTAACTTTAGACTTAAGACACTTCCATCTTTTTATGAAAATGCTTAGAGAAACTACATAAACACACTAGATCACTGTGGTTGGGAACAGAATGGCCAAAATGAACTCAGGTCAGACAAATTCTGACCTCCTCTGTCTGGCACAGAGGGCTGGATAAGCAGAGAGTGCAGGGCTTAATCAGTGCATGTGTGTACGAGTGTATGTGTATGTGTGAGCATGTGCATGTGTGTGGAGAAACACAAGAGAAAACTCACCAAAAGTGATTGTTTCTACTGCAGGGTCTCTGGTGGGCTCCTCTGTGGTTGCAAAGCTGCAGAAAACGTTTGCAAAATGCATCCAGAGAACGAGCAGAGAGGCGCGTGGGGTCCACATGGCTCCAGGGGTTGAGTCTTAGGGGTCAGTTCTCGGTCTGTAGTCCAGCACTCCGGACAGTCCCTCAGATATCAGAGCCGGTGAAAAGTTTGTAGTAGTCCTGCGCAAAGAGCCGCGTGGCTTTATGCCCCGTGTGGAACCTCATGCAAATAACTCACCTCCTATTGGTGGGCCGAGGCGCAGCTGGGCGGAGCTTATCTGGCCCTCCCCGTCTGCTTCTAAATTAAATTGCGTTCATTTAAATTGTATTACATTAAATTAATTCACATTATATTACACTATATTACACTACATTACTTTATTTTGCATTACATTACATTACTTTACATTACATTCATTTGCATGACATTACTTTACTTTACATTACATAATATTTACATACATTTACATAATATTACATGACAGTACATTCATTTAGCTTTTGCTTTTATCCATTATGAGGAACAATCAAGTTTCAGGACAGTGTGAGAACCAGAGGAGAGTATTAATGACTAAATCTTTAAGTAAGAGTAATGTAAGTATATAGGTAGTGTATCAGGAGAAGAGATGCTCTCTGAACAGCTGAGTCTTCAGGAGGTTTTTGAAGATAGAGAGGGATTCTGCTGCTCTGGTAGTCTTAGGCAGCTCATTCCACTGGCAGGGAACCAGCACCTGGGTGCAGCCCAGCTGTCCCTCTGTAGGCAGTGTAGTTAGTAACTTGAAGTTGAGTCAGTCAGCCATGGGTAGCCAGTGTAGGTGGAGTGACTTGCAACCTATTGGGCTGTTTGAAGACCAGCCGGGCCGCTGCGTTTATAGTAATGAGGGCTCTGACTCGTCATTGTTGATCCTAACCGTCAAAATGGTCTGAAGATGAATGTTCTTTTTTCTGTTCTTACTGTGAATAAGCATTTATCCCCCTCACACTGACAGACATGACTGTGCGCTCTCATGTTCCGCTGACCCTGTCCTTTGCCCCCCAAAGAAATGGAAACTAATCAATACGGCAGAAATTCCCGTATTCATTCCCGTATTCAAATTAAATTATTTATTTACTTTTGTGTATATGTATGTATGTGTGCATGTATGTATGTATGTTTATATGTATGTTTGTATGTATGTATGTATGTGTGTATGTATGTATGTTTATATGCATGTATGTATCTTTGCATGTTTATATGTATGTATGTATGTATGTATGTATTTATGTATATATGTATGTATGTATATACTTATGTATATATGCATGTCTGTATATATATGTATGTATTTATGTTCGTATTTATGTATGTTTGTATGTCTGTAAGTATGTATATATGTATGTATGTATGTATATATGTGTTTATTTGTCCATTTCTAATTAAACTCCTTAATTATAAGATTACTACAAAATCACACTCCCATGCAAGTAACAGAGTCAGCACAAATAACATCCCAGGCCGTGTGTGCACATCTGCTTGATGGCGTAAATGCATATTCCCGTTATTCCTGCATAAACACTACTTGTTTTTTTAATCTCAGTCTTGGATAAACAATCAGTGTTTATCTAACTGATCAAGGTGCAGATCGGCCTGCCCGAGAGAACACGGCGGGCGTTCGAGCCAAGGTGGTCCGCAGATCCACAGAGAGCGGCTCTGGAGAGCGAGGGGAAGTCATGGAGAACATAATTTTAATTCAGGGAGACGGTCACTGGGTGTGTGAAGAAACTTCGCCTTCTATTGGCCAGAGAGGGGTGAGCAGAGCATAGGCATACAGTCATTATGAGACCCTCATGCCCAGAGCCTGCATGTGTGTGTGTGTGTGTGTGCGCACACGCGTGCATTCCTCTGCATGTGCACGTGGGGGGTTCTCTCTACCGTATCCTATCATTTAGTTCAAAATTTTGACCTGAGAGGTTGCGAAACGCACACACCGACACTGCCCAAGCACACGTACACACACACACACACACACACACACACACAAACATACGGCCGGAGAGTGGACCCAGGACTGGTACACTATTAACTTTTATTGGAGCCACATGTTGGAATGAGCTCCATATGCAAATGTTTCAGATAATATATCATGAGCTCTCAGTGCAGTCCTTACAACCATTAAAAAAAAAAATACACTAAGAAGCTTAATGTCGCTGCAGCTAAAGAGCCCAGACAAAGAAGACCAGGCCCCAAACCCGGGACCAGTCTGTTTACACTGTTCGGCTTGGTTGATAAACAATAGTCCAGTGATTCTGTAAACATTTATGAACAGATTGTTCATCAAATAAAAATGAGAGCCTCGTCTGAGCCAAATTTAGTGGATTTTTACTGTGAGGGGAGAAGTTCTGTAGAATTTCTCTGTTGATCACTGACCTCAGTGTGAGTAAATAAGTAAGCAGAGTAAATATCCGTGTCCCAAATGAGGTAATCTGGTTCCTATCGTATCGATCAGTGGACACCAGGACAGTGGAGTATGCTGAGCATGGAATACAGATTTAGATATTCACAAACTAGGTTATATTTTAGGTGCACCCCCGCCTCCCTCAGGTAAACGATACAACACCGAGATCATAATCAGAAAACTTGATGGAGGAACTTGTTTAAGTTACAACTGCATAACAACTACAACTGCAGACCCATATATATATATATATATATATATATAAACTCATGCATCCCTCTTTTCATTCGGTTTCACTGGGTGATGTTATGGGTTGATTCCTAATCAAAGGGCATTGCAGATGAATGCTACTGATAGAAACAGTTTGAAACATAAACAGCTCCATAAACACAAGGATCAGCCTGGTTCTAAAATGTTTTGGGGTTTTTATACACATAAAGTTTGTCAGTACGGAGCCCAAATGTTTGTGAGATGTAACAAATAAAAACCATCTGCTGGAAGGTTGAGATCTTTGAAGGCCGGAGGCCTGCAGACCCCATGGCTCGCGTGGGATGGTTTCTCGAACCATGCATGCTCAAGGTGTCTGGTTACACCAGGGCGTCCAGAGAGCGAGGCGTTGGATTGAAAGGGCTGCAGATGTGACTTTGTGTCACTTCCATTTTGAAACGTTAGCATTGCAAGGGTCCTTTCCCCGTGGACACAGAGTTTAATGCTGCTTGCCGCTGGGGATGGTGCAAGTTCGTCTGTCTGCAACTCCAACCCCCAAGAGCAGGCCCTGAGGGAGTCCCAGTCTCATCTGATGACCGTTATTACACAGACTGCTCACTCAGCACAGCTCTGGAGCTTGGACCTGCAGTGTGCTGACACTTACAGCAGGGTGGGAGCACAATTTCTCTTAGTTCTCAGTGTTTGAAATAATGATGAGGTGCTGAAAATGACAAACAGTAATAAAAAAAAGCCATTCATCTGTTTGCAAAAGTTTGAACGTCACCCAGTCAAATGACGTTTTTGTGTTTTATAAGTTAAGCTGACACTAAATCTGTGCAGTTTTAATTATGTGTCAAAAAATTAGTTTAAAATGTCAAAAAATACAAATAGAAAATATAGGGGTGCCATTACTTTTGCACAGGCCGTATGTAATTGTGCATTAAAAGTGGACACACAAATATGCGGTTATGTATATAAATAGATATATACGTACAGCATATATATTACATGCGCACAGACACGGTACAGTACAATTCCGTTCCACAATGCTAACAAAATAAATATTTGCTCCACTATTTTAATTGCATGAACTAGGCGTTATAAATCATTGCACTAAAGAGCTCTCTGTTGCAGAATATTGGCAAATGGGTGTGTTTCAAGTTGTATGGGTCCAAACTACAGGGTATTTCCACTTCAAGGAACAGCTGGTTAACTCTGAAGGCCGCCTCCTGATCTCCCATTCCTGGGGAAGGCTGGTAGAGTTCCTAGACAGCTGGCCTCTAATGAGAAACACTTGTGCAATTCCTCCACAGTGTCGCTCCTCATGCACGGCTGTTATTACTTCGGTAACTCACCGCACGACACTTGTAAACCCATTATTGCTGTACTAATTAAAGAGGATGCACCCTTTAGGATTCGCCATGTTCTCTCGGGTTTGCTGTTATCGGCTGAGACGCTTCCACTGTATCGCAAACAGGGCAATAAACCCTGAGAGGCTCTGAGATACTGTGATTCTAGATTTAAAATGCTCAAGACCTTGAGTGACTTTATAAAATGGCGACAACATAAAATACAAGAAAACTGACCATTTTTAAAAATATTAAACATGTATACTTATAATGATAACAAACAATTGTCCCACAAAGAAATGTAGCTTCTTTAGAGAATGCTGTTACTTCCATGGACCATTAAAGGAGGACGAAGAATAAAGCCAGCCATCATAATATAGTGTAGCCAGTTCATTTTTAACTGTCATATAAAAATGAAAATATAATATTTAATGTATAAGCCTTCACCAAATGAGAAGTAGTTTGAACACCAAATTACTACCACAAGGCTAATTACTGATACCACTGTAATACAGTTTCCTGTTTTATGTTACCATCAAGCTCACTGTGCTTCACTTTTGATTTCCTGCACTCACTAGGAAACACAATGTACTTAAAATGTTCTTAAGCGTACCTTAATTAACCCCTGAAAATTCACCAAACCCCTTCATCTGAAGTAAGTGAAACCAACCCCTTAATTTTATCTTAGAATTAGATTTAAGACATGAGCGTGAAACCCCTTAATCTTTAATTTAAGGCTTTAATTCAGGAACTTATTTCTATTATTTAAGGGGCAAATTTGAAAAAGTGAGGTGGAAATTCTGCATTTTTATCCCTTAATTTTCCTTAATCACCTGTATTAAGGTCATTTTCAGGGGAAAAATTAAGGTGTTTGGTTTCATAGTGACTGGTTTTGAAGACCTAACCAAAAAGAGTTGTGTAGCATTTTTACCGCGAGTCATTCAGTAAATAATTTATTCCACTGAATGTTAAGTGAGAAGCAGTTTAGCTTCTTGACTGCTTTGGCTTTTTTTAGACTTGGTGGTAAGATATAAAGGGTGTAAATGGGTCTGGTTTGAATCCCTGGAGATGGGACCCTCCCTTCCATTTCCGTCTTGCTCGTCAGACCAACTGCCTTCATGCAGCCAAGCGCTTTATAGTGATGTGCAGTGATGAGTCAGTCAGTGTTTAGACTAATCTGTCTTTTAATAAGCCCATATTTACAATGATCACAAGGTGAGGAAGTCGAATGGGAGATAAGGCCCATTTCTTCTTTTCTTTTTTTCTCTTGCTTATTTTAAGGGGTGGAGATGGGTTAGTCTGTTCTATTTTTTGTGTTTCTTTTTGTTTGGCTTGTTTAGTTAAGCTCATACGTGAATTAGTGAGGGCTTTTGCATGTTATTTTAGGCCCAAGCCTATCTCTGAACACATAATACTGACACAAAGAGTTCAACAACTTGATGGCTTGGACTAGTGGTTGTTGCCATTTTTCTTCTGGAAGCAGGAAGGGAAGAAGAGGCCTCTTAGGTCCGACTCTCTGGCTTGTCTCTTTGTCTTAATTTGTATCATTTAAAATCTGAATCTTTCATTTTGTTTAAAACACATTACTTTTCTGACATTCACAATATATCAGCCCTTCTAATGGGTGTATTTGGCAACTGACACAGGTGTTAAATTGCAGACACCCCACAGAAAAGCATCGATCCATAGAATGCAGCAGCTGCACATGTGCCTCGGGTCACCATGACCGAGGCCAAGAGTCGGCTAGAGGGGTGTAAAGCTCCCCACTACTGGGCTGTGGAGACATTATGTAGAAAAATGGAGCTCCGACCAATACTTTTGGGATGAGCTGGAGTTTGTGATCCAGAACTAATCATCCGACACCAGAACTTGACCTCGCTGATGTTTTTGCAGCTGAACGCAATCAAAATATGAAGTGTGCCATTACTTTTGCACAGACCACATGTAATTGTGCCTTATATATGTAAGTAATATGGAAAGAAATATTTGGGGCTGTCTGAGTGTCATCTGTCAAATTTATTTTTGAAAATCTTAATAAATAGAGTTTTAAAAAGTGCAGAAACTCGAATGTCCCTTGTAGATGTAGTACATATATGTTCCAAGTATATTACATATATGTTCCTGCATCTAGTGTGAAGCCTTCTCAGAAATGTGGAGCCAGCTTACTGCAGCAGAGAGGAGACAAATGGCCAGTTAATAGTCTTGATCTATGCAGAAATGTTGGATAAGCAGAAGTGAGCGAACTTTGGGCCATGTCTCATATGTCTGCTTAACTTGAAGGACTTTTGTGGTACTTGGTTTGAAGTGAGTGCTGAGGCTCCTCTGCAGACCCTTGTCAGCGGGGTGGGGGTGGGGGGGGCAGTGAGTTATGCAGTGTTTGTGTGATACTGAGGCTGTGCCCTCTCCCCTTCTCTCACTGCAGAACCCCCCTCTGTTAGAAATGCCACATCTGTTCTGGCACATGTTTCTCACGGCTCATGACACATACCTCAGTGCAAAGCGCACAAAGGGGGGCTTCATTCATTCTGGATGAGATTTGGCATGAAAAAGCACAAAAGTTCCTTTGAATCCGTGCAACATGTACATATATACACACCAATCAGTCACAGCAATAAAAAGTACCTCCCTAATATTGTGTAGGTCCCCCTGATGCTGCCAAAACAGATCTGACTCATCGAATCATGGACTCCAGAAGACCTCTGTGGTGTGCTTTGGCATCTGCACAAACACATCAGCAGTAGATCCTCTAATGCCTTCTACAGCCTGTGCAATCTCGTAAGATCATTACAAATCATACTGTGCAACATGGGGAAGCTGGTGGTTAGGGAGTTGGCCGTGTGATCAGGAGTTCGTGGGCTTGAATCCCAGGGTTGCTAGAGGCACCTCGGAGGTTCCCTTGAGTAAGGTACCATCCCCACACGCTGCTTCCCGGGCGCTGTGTTCCTGGCTGCCCGCTGCTTCACTTCAATGCGGAGAAAGAAGTTCACACTGTGCGCTGTGGTGTGTTCACATATGACAAATGGTCACGTTACTTACTTATGGATCCAATAACCTTGACATGTGTGTAGATATACGATAGTGTAGATGTGTTTTGGCATGTATCAAGGTGTTGTCTGGTCAGTAGTTGTAGGTTGTAGCAGCACACACTCTGTGAGATGGACATTGTCAGGAAATGATCACAGGATGTCTTTGATCACCGTGACAACGGCCATGGTTTTGATGTTGTGTCTAATCAGTGTATATAGAGAAATATGTTAAATAAGTGAGACATGAAGACACATGGAAATGCGTTGGTCATGGTGACAATTCTTGGCAGAATATCGTGCTGCTCTATTTGCCCACATACATAAAACTACCAGTAAATGATATGTGATCCACAAGCCAAAGGGTTCGTCTGATATACACATATGTATATTCCAGCGCCTGGTGCGTGAGATCGCTCAGGATTTCAAGACCGACCTCCGCTGCCAGAGCTCCGCCGTCATGGCCCTGCAGAGAGCCAGCGAGGCCTAACCTGGTGGGTCTGTTCGAGGACACGAACCTGTGCGTCATCCACGCCGAGAGAGTCACCATCATGCCTAAAGATGATGGCCCGCTGTATCCGTGGAGAGTGGCTTAAACTAACTGCATTTAAGATCCCCAATGTGGAACGCCCTCCCTGAACATCTGAGGAGAACACAGTCCACTGTCTGCTTTAAAAAAGGACTTAAAACATTTCTTTGTAATATAATTTACTCTTAAAAGGGATTATTAACTCTTCGTAATTTAATGTATCTATTCTTTAACTTTAATTTCTGGATAACTTCTGTAAAGTGACCTTGAGAGTCATGAAAGGTGCTTATAAATAAAATGTATTATTATTATTATTATTATTATTAATATTATTATTATTATTATTATTATATGCGTTTACAGCACGTACAGAGACTTCTGAAATCAGGCCCTGCCGCTGTGCTGGAATCTGAACATGTGTTTTCCATGCCTGTGTGTGAGTGTGTCTTAGTGGAAATATGGGTGTCAGGTTTGATGAAATCACGATGTGTGCGCGCATGTGCACGTGTGGTGGAGCGGAGCGTAGGTGTGTGTTTGTGTTGTGAGAGCTAACACACTCTGGACCAGCTGAGAGGTCCAGACTTGGTAAAGTGCACTTTATAAAAGCTCCAAAAAACATTTTTTTGTTGAAGAGGATAAGATTAGGATTAGGTTTAGGGTTAGTAATCTAAGCCTAAGTAGTTATCATACATACACACACACACACACACACACACACACAAAGAGAGAGAACAGAACAAACTCTGTGTTCTATACTGATCAGTGCACTGACTTACTGTACTGACCTAGACTTTTACACAGCACTGTATACACTCACACACACGCACACGCACACACACACACACACACACACACACACACACACACACACATATAGGTGTGCATGTGTGTGTGTGTGTGTCTGTACCTCTTTGTTTATATGTCGTTTATCAGTGATGTTGTGACCCTGAAGCACCATGTGAGGGCGTGAAACCCCACATTCCCCACCGCAGGCCCCACTACTGCGAGCAGCGTTTCCCAACTCCATCCAGCAGCAGCACCCAGGGGATCCTGAGGCAACCCTCCACTCCTTCCCTTTCACAATATCACCCCTGCAGTCTATTCTTAATTGTTATTGTTGTTGGCAGAGCGCCCATTCTGCAGAAACCACTGTCCAGCTCTGTCAGTCTGAAAGCTGCTGCATTGTTCTCCCATGTCCCAGGCCGAGCTTTCCTCAAGGACAGATTCTTTGGAAACGAAATCAAGATGTTTTTACAGCTTTTCTTGCCTTAATGCCGGCACCCTGGGACTGGAGCTGATATTGCATTTCTGGAGGTGTGGCACTGCTTTCTAACATCACAGCTCCACCACCGAGAGGCTCCTGTACCAGAGCTGTTTACAGTCCGTCCAGCTCTCTTCAGCCCGACGTGAAGCTGAGAAATGCCCTGAGTGTGCCGCTTCCCTTTCTCAGGGCGCGCTATCAGCCGCGCCATGGAGAGTTCAGGCCGAGTGCTTTGACCAAACGTAGCTCTCCTTGTTTTCTGACTGGTGAAGTCCAGGCAGTCGAGGTGTGTTAGTTAGTGCGGATGGAGAAGACGGATCATTACAGTGTTTTAAGACAATTTGGGGCTATGGATTTTACACCCAACTGCAAGAAAAATGAACGATTCTCGGCATATGAGACATTCTTAGATTTTAAAAATACACAGTTGACCAAAGCCTTATCAATACTACTGTAAAACAATGTCTCGGGCATCAGGCAGTGTATTTCTAATACTACTACTACTCCTACTACTACTACTAATAATAATAATAATAAAAAGACAAGATAAGACAAGGTAAGATAACCATTTATTAGTCCCACAGGTGGGAAATTTGCATTGTCACAGAAGCTAAGTGGAGAGAACAAGAGAAGAAAGTACAAGCAGCGTAATCAATAAAACTATGTAATATAACAATATAATATGAAAATCTACACACTACACAAAATATTAAATAAATATATGTATGTATATGTGTTTGTATATGAATACGTATGTATATATACACAATGCATCTCTCCAGATGCCTAGTAGCAGCCACAGAATACTACTACTACTAATAATAATAATAATATTAACAATAATCATAATAATAATAACAATAATCATAATAATAATAATATTGTCATAGCTTCCTGTGTGGGAGCTTTTTAGAGGCGTTCATCCCTTCAGATGTCCAAACAGTTGAGACGTGCTGGTCGGTGTCAGGCATTTTTCCAAGCATATGTAAAATACAAATCATTGCTTCATGTGTTTTAAGACAATTTGGGACCCTGGGTTTAAAACACAACTGCAAGAAATATAAACAATTCCTGGCAGTTTTGCTTTGAGTGCCCATCTCCTTTCATCCTGCAGGCAGAATCTGGCCTGTCTCTGGAGCTCGCGTAGAGAGAAGCTGGTCGCCTGAGAAGAAAATAGGCAAAGCAGCTGTGGTTCTTTAATCACAGACATTTCATTTCCCTCTAAAGACAAATGTAAAACACATGGAGGACATGAATCATGAAAGAGACCGTCGGACCTCTGAAGCTTTCTCTCAGAGACTTCAGTTCACCTCCTGTGGACACTGGCAACATTCAAACCAGCCACTATTGTCCACGATTTTCAGTATCACTGCTCCCTCTGCTGGTTGATGCTAAATACTAAAATTTCCACTGCTCACTGGAGTGGACCGACTCTCTCTGAGATCCTGAACTGAGGCTAAAATAAGAAATTAACCGTCAAAAAAGCAAATAAGTAACAACATTTCAAAACAAATCACTGGGGTTAGTGATGGAAAATGGCTTATTGCAGAGAATTTTAAGGACGATTTCAGCCATTTAATTTACCATCCAGACCCACCAGTGAACCGACACGTGTTTTGTGAGTGTTTATATGTAATGTTGATGAAGGTAAAATAGTGGTGAATCTGAAAAGAGACACTGAACCACAGCATGTACCATTTCACTAGATTTTAATACATTTAAGGCCAAACGTAACTCAGTGCTACTGTAAAACAATGTCTCAGGCATCAGGTGGTGTTATTACTTCCTCTGAGGGAGCTTTTAAAAGCATGAAATCCTTCGGTTCCTCTGCTGTAAATAATTTCACATAAAATCAGTCTGAATGTCATTTTGTAGGTTGCGGGTCTATCAGCAACGCTATGAGTAAAAGTAGTGATTCCCCTTACTGTTGCAGGATACTGATGGGTATCAGCGTGAATGACCAAAGCCGTGAGAGTTTTCCACGGAGTTTATCTCAGTGCTTTTGAAAGACTAGATGTTAAACTTAAACTTTAAAAAGGCCAAGCACTTCACAGGTCTTCTTAATGCAAATAAAAAAGTCATCGACCAGATAAAACTGATAAATTTCCATTTTTAATTATTACATACAGACACACACAAAACACACTGAGTGCTCATAATACTATTATAAATCATAATATAATCGTATTATTACAGTCTCATATCTGGGACTATTTTGCTCTGTATCTTGTACTTAGAGCAACTATATTCAAACGGTCTGCTTTCATGTTATTGAATTGGATACAAGATGGTGTTGCAAATTATTGTCTGAAGTCCAGTTAGACCTGAAAAAACTGAACTTTGGCTTAATTTCAATAGAGTTAGTTGACTTTTGACTTCTTGTTAGGTGTCAAGTTGTATCAGGCTTTTGTCTGTAATATTCTTGAATAATTTGGGTAAATATTTTGGGGGTGTGGTGTGTAATATGTCGACTGCACATTCCAAGGTGTTTGTCTTTTATTTGTTCACATGATGGCTTGAAACATTCCTTGAGTTGAAGTTGGAGTGAAGACTCAATGACTGAGCAGTGGCTACCTGCCCTCCCCGGGCCTTTATATCATGTGACGCCCTCATTTCGGGTTGCCCTTGCGTGTCACGTGACCTGTGTGCATTTTTGTGACATCACAAAACCAGTGAATTCCAAACAGGCTACCACATGAAATGTGGTAATACTGGTTCGTTGCACATGGGTGATACCATTTATAGGTCTGTACGATATATACATGAAATGCCTCGATGGATCAGGTTCATTTCATTTTAACAGATTTCCCGAGCATATGCACATATATGGGCTACGCAAACTTCAATCCACCTGATAATGTCAGCAAATGGGGAGGGGGTGCAGGCAACGCCCCCACGAGCGTGCAAGCAGGCTACGTTTTTTCATGAGTACTAAGCTCTAAAGATCATTATTATTTTACTTATTTTACTCATTTTACACCTGTGAGAAAAATGGCATTTATTAGGTCATCATATCAATAATTTAGAGCTCCCTCAAAATGTCACAAATCATGTTTCCAGGGGAGCTCATGTCACCACTAGGGGAGCTATAGCTCCTCCTGCTCCCCACTAGTTCGCACCCTGCTGGGGTGTTTTTGTGGAGGGTGGAGGTTGTGGGCTCTTTTTGTACATAAAGGTATCAGTGCATATATGGGTCAGTAGGTGGGGGGGGGGGGCGTGAACAATGTGTTTTGAAACTTTACAAGTGTTTACATTGAACACTTACATTTTAAAAAGT
>JBBPCX010068263.1:0-12389 GCA_037974365.1 Hydrocynus forskahlii | reverse complement strand
ATTGTTGTTGGGCCCCCCTGGATCCATGGGCCCCGGGGCGCCAGCCCCACTCGCCCGGTCGGTAATACGGCCCTGATGCCTTCCTCTTCTTTTGAGCAGCGGCGGCTCAAGACAAGCCGTGCTTGAAGCCCTGAGAGGACAAGAAGTCACACGTTGTTTGATTAATGCTGATATATAAGGGGTTGCAAGTGTAATTGGTACCGTGGTGACGGTACCGAGTTAACAGATTATTACCTGAAATTCAGGAGAGAAACGATGAAGCAGGGCAACAGTAAGTAATCTTTATTTATATAGCACCTTTTACAGGCAAAAGCCACAAGGTGCTTCACAACATAGTAAAATAAGTAATAAAAGACTTAGAAACAGAGAATAATACATAACATAAAAACCCAAGACCACACAGATATCATAACTGCCCATAAATAACTATTTGAATGCCTGAACAAATAAGTGAGTCTTTAGTTCACTCTTGAAGTTGTCGACAGATTCCATTTGGGGCAAAGAGGAGGGAAGATCATTCCAAAGTCTAGGAGCTACAGCCTGGAAGGATCGGTCACCTCTAGTGCAAAGATAAGTGCGAGGAACTTTCAGCAAATTTTGATCCACACACCTCAAAGCACGCACAGGGGTGTAGGGGTGGATCAACTCGCTAATATAAGACGGAGCCTGTCCATGTAGGGCTCTAAAAACCAGAACCAGAATCTTACATTTATATCTAAAAGACACAGGCAGCCAATGAAGTTGTTTTAAAATAGGTGATATGTGAGTCCTCCTATTAGTGCAAGTCAAGATTCTCGCAGCAGAGTTCTGCACAGTGTGTCTCTGTTTTCGTGTTCACTGCAGTAATGAAAAAGCGGTGCAGAGAAACTCACTACTCCACGCTGCCCCTACTGGCCTGGAGCGAATACCACTAATTTTCCCCAAATACAATGGATTCCAGTCCAGAACCAAAAGTCCTGAACCAAAAAATTTAAGAGTAACGTGTACAAACATATACACACAAATGTGACACTTTGTGGATGTCACACACTCCCCGGCAACAAGGAATGGGTCCCACCATTTCTAATCAACATTTCTCACTTTAACTGAACCTCCTGTGCAAATACTTTAACATACAACTGGAACTGGCACCACATAAGGTGATGAAGTGAAACTGTATGGTATGGCTTGACTTGGAGTAGCTCATAGATTGGCTTTGCTATTTTTGAGAAATCCTGAATGTAGGACTGGTAATAGCCAAGGAATCCAGTGAGCTTTCTGACATCTCCAACCGTCTGTGGCATCCTACTGGCTAGCGACCGTACTGCGTCTAGATCTTTGGGGTCAATTTTCACTCCCTGGGCTGACACAAGACGACCGACGTACCTCACTTCTTGTCTAAATAGCTCACATTTTTCAGGTCTTAGCTTCACCCCGTGCCTCTGTAGGGATGGAAGCACTTTGCGGACCCCGTCCAGATGGTCATCAAATGTTTTTGCATAACAGAGCACATTGTCAATATATGGGATACAGCAATCATCTCTTAAGGGGCCCAGCATCTCTTCCATAATCTGCTGGAAGGCCGTGGGAGCATTTGAGAGGTCAAACAGAATACGGACCCATTTGTATAGCCCTCAGGGTGTAATGAAAGCAGTTAGATGCTGGGCGTCTTTG
The DNA here is from genome assembly GCA_037974365.1 of Hydrocynus forskahlii. Taxonomy (NCBI): domain Eukaryota; kingdom Metazoa; phylum Chordata; class Actinopteri; order Characiformes; family Alestidae; genus Hydrocynus; species Hydrocynus forskahlii. Next base: position 10,736 of record JBBPCX010068263.1, on the reverse strand, counting down.
GCAATGAAGCCTTGATGATAGGCCTTGCCCTGATCCAGGATGCTGAACCAGGAGTAGTCACCAAGCGTGTCAGTCAAGTCTTGTATCCTAGGCAAGAGATGTCAGTCAGGGATGGTCTTCTGGTTCAAGAGACGATAATCAATGCAGAGATGGAGGGTACCGTCTTTTTTCCGGACACAGACCACAGGTGAAGCATAGGAGGACTTTGATTTGACAATCCAGCCTTTCATAAGCAGGTCTTGGATGTACTCTCTCACCTCTTTGAACAGTGGTTTTGGAACTGAGGAGTATGCTCTCTGCACTGGAATCTCATCCTTGAGAGTGATCGACATCTGTAGATCCAATGTCGTGGCTGTCTCTTGCAAAAACAGCCGATTCCTCCCACAGCATTTTCTTGACTTTTTCTTGTTCTTCCCCACTGAGGTGGCTGAGGTCCACAGGAGGCTGCCATAGATCAGAAGGAGTTGGAGCAGCTGATGTTGTTGCAGCACTAACTACCGTTCTGAACACAGATACCTCCGGGGTGTTTGCCTCAATCACCTTCGCAACTGGACACTACCTAGGGCAGTTCTCCTGGGTATGGTGACAGGGTGTTTCATGTTATTTTTCACTGGTATAGTGACATATGGCCTCTTCAAAGTCTGTATTTCCAGTAGGCCCTCCTCAACCTCAAACTCTGTGAGTTGGGCACTGCCTTCATCAGGTTCAAACAGGAGGAGAGGGTCTGACTGATCTACGTTAGCTGTGACTTGGCACCTCACCCAGGCTACTTGTCCGGCAGGGACAACAGTGTCGTGGGGGCCAGTCCTTAAATGTCCTGGAAAGGTGGAAGGTTTATCAGTCTGTATGAGGCTCACCAGCAGCTCAACCTTCTCAGCAGGTACTGCTATTGCCTCAGAAAGGAGATTGGTGAGGGCTGGAACCAGTTCAGCTGGTTGGCTCCGAATCACTTCCTCTATCACATTAAATCCAAGTAATTGCTGGTTAAGCGGAACATTACAGATAAGGAAATGCACCGTGATCAACTGGCTGAATGCGTCCCGGTCATTGAAGCTGACCGTGATAAGGGCCCAACCATCAAAAGGGAGAATATCCCCATTCTCCACATGTACCTCCAGCTCCTCTCTTTCATCTGGTATTTTACTGAGGGGCCTCACTGGTGTCTCTAGTAGGTACTTCTTTTTCAGCCTCTGTCAATCATGCTCACCTGAGCTCCTGTGTCTAACTAGGCATTGACTGTCAAGCCGTTAAGGTCACATTGCACAAGGGCTTTGGCTCCTATGAACTTGGCCAGACGTCTACTTACTTGGGTTGGTACCGAAAGAGGAAACTGAGAGTGCACCTGTCCATTTGTGTCCTTTGGTCTTTGATTCGCTGTACCCATCTTCTGTACCCCACTATAGGACTGCTCGTCCCGTGGCAGGGACCGGCTCCAGTTTTCCTGACACTTGGGCTTCTTCAGACAACCCACGGCCCGGTGACTTTCTTCACCACAGTAGAAACAATGAGTGCAGCCAGGGCGGTTCTGTTCCAGGCATTTAGTGCAGCTATTTGATTTGGTTCTCTTTGGGTCCACCTTAATTTGACAGCAATGGCAGTATTCTGAGTGCTGAGCCTGGAACAGCTGCTGTAGTAATTCAAGTTTGGTCATTAATGTTTCTACTTTATCAGTTAACTGTTGAAACACATCTGTCTTAAGCTTTGGTTCTGACCCAGCTTTCTTTGTACTGTTGTCTTGTGTTGCTGCAACCTCAAGTTGAGTGCCATGCACATTTACATGTTTTTGCTGTACAGCAGGCCCTAGATGTCTCTGTCTCTCATTTTCAGTGTTTGTTATCTACATCATTAGGGCTGAAATGACTATTCGAATAATCTGATTACAAACAATGATCAAGGCAAAATCTTTGCCTCGAAGCTTCGTTTAATTTATGACACCAAAGGCCATCTATTTAAAATGTCTCTGCTATCGTATCACTCCCGATTTGTAGACGACTGCGCAGCTCCAGTATCAGTTTCACATGGACTGCTGTAACTGATGCGCATTTCAAAGATTTAAGAGGGCATGTTTATTTTGCTCTCTGTGGAAATGGCGGAAAATGAAGATCCTGGTGTGCGTAAAAGGCAGAAAATGTCTGAAGTGTGGGACCATTTTACACTGCGTAAGGCGGACAATGTAGTGCAGCGTAGCCACCAGTGCTGCTCAGCATCTTAGCGTGTTTGTACTGTTTTAGTCGCTAATTATAACTTAGTAGTGAGTTAACGTATTGGATGATTGTTAAACTATTTCCATCAGCCTACAACGTCATCAGCCCACAGACGAGAGATGACTGGTCCGATAAACGGTAAGTTTCAGTATGGAGTTTTGCGAGCCCCTTCTCCGCATGGAGTGTGGCATGTTTAGTTCAGCCCCTCTCTCCGTCACTAGCACTAGCGTAAAGTTTACTTGTGTGAAGTGTACGTTAGTTACGTAACTGGGGAACTGGGGGATAGGAGACGAGAGTCAGGTGTGTTGCTAGCCAGGCCGGGTGCTTAGGGGAAGATAGCTTGCCCCGGACTCCGGCTGTAGAGCCCCCACAGCAGGGCAACTGGGCCCCCCACCCCACTCCACCCCCGTAAAGAACAATGGGTTGTTCTCTTGTTTTTGGCTAATAACTCCAGATCCCGTGGGCTACAAGGGTGAAACAGCTCGTTGGAAAGGTCTCACTGAGACCTATCAGCCTGTGGAGCTTGGTACGCCTGAGTGCTTGCCCCATGTAGCAACGCTGCACGGAGTGGGGAGGTTTGTGTTCCTGTTACTCCGGTTCCCCAGGAAGGAGAGCTTCATGCTTGGTCTCCTTGAAAAGGTCTCCTGGAGACCTGTCAGCCTGTGGAGTTTGAAGTGGCTGAGTGCTTGCCCCGCAGAGCAACGCGGTTCGGAATGTCCATGCTCATTTTAAGAGGCCTTTCATGTTGCATAACACCCTATTGATATAGTTGTTTAAAAACATAAAATGTATGATTTTATCCGATTACTCGATTAATCATTGAAAAAATTGTAGAATACTCGATTCCAAAAATATACGGTAGTTGCAGCCCTATTCATCATTTGTCTCAAGATTGTTTCATCTGACACATTGCTGTCTAACAACAATGGTTTAGGTTCTCAACGTATGTCATCATGCTTATGTCCCAAGCCCTGGTATATTGTATGGAGGAAAATGTCTGGAACAGTGTTTGCATTGTATTTCACTTCTGTGTCAGCATATTTTGAGGCAAACAGGATCTTTTGTTTGAGGCCTATTACCCGATACAAGAACTGTTGTCACTTTGTCTAGTGCACATAAGTTCTTGAAACAGTTCTGTATTGCTTCAACCACCTAAATGAGACTGTAGAAAGCCTTTAAGCTCATCCAGTGTTAGTTCATCCTTGTACATTAACATGTCTTTGAAGTTTCCTGGCTTGATGGCTTTGAAAACACCTCACAGTATTTCAGCCTCTTGAACCGTTCTCTCACTCCATCATCGATTTGTCGGCATATGTTGTTGCAGCTTAAATCAAAGCTCTGATCACTGATCTGCCCACCTTGGATCTTGAACTCTCGACGAAGCGGTGAAAGGTCTTGAAGGGGGACAATTCTGTCATGTGTTCCCTGTGGATGTTGTTCAGGTGTGTGTGTGTGCTGAGTGTTCATGGTGCTGATTGTGTTGATGGAAGTGTAAACGTAGATGGTGATGTGGGGTTGTTAATGTATTGTATCACTTTGCTACTGAGCTCAGCATAGCTAGAAAGTATTCTCTGTAACTCAGTGTTCTGCATTGTGTTGACATTAGTATTTGTGAGTAGGGGACTTGTGACTGCTAAAGGGGTAGCTAGGCTTAGTGTAGCTGCATGAGCAGTGTTAGTGTTGTGAACACTGGCTGTCATGTTATCAGGAGTCAAATTATCTACAACAACATCTGACTGACCTTCTGTCACACTTCTATTCAGTACTGGACCTGATGCTACCTCATGCACCAGTCTTTCTGTGCCTATTTTAGGTTGAGCATTACGACTCTCAATTACATCATTCACAGTATCATTAAGCTCCAACAACACTGCCATGCCCGAATCTTCAGATTCCACCAAAGTGTCACTGTTCATAAAAGCAAGCTTGTACTCAAAGCAGCTCTCCTCATCACCCACCTGAAGCGTGGATGAATCCTTACCCGGCACTGGACCAACAATCTCAGACAGTTGGAAAAGTTCATCATCCGTCAGGTTGAGCAGGCTCCTCTCGATGATGATACCAAGCATATCCTCTCACCGTCTGCCATGACTGCTTTTCCCTCTTCCTCACTCTTGGTCTCTCTTCCAGGTATCTCGTTCTCGAGAATCGTCCTTGAAGATCTGTGAACTTGAGCAGTGGCGCTGTAGTAGCAACACCCAATCTTCCCTAGACTGTGTGAGCTGAAGTACCACCAGCTTCCCGGACCTGTCGGTTCTGGCTGTGCTTGGAGCCTGTGCATCTGTTGCCATCCCAGTATGGCACCAAGTTAACAGATTATTTCCTGAAAATCAGGAGAGAAATGATGAGGCAGAGCAACAGCATACCTCTGTTTTCATGCTCGCTGCAGTAATGAAAAAGTGGTGCCGAGGAACTCGCTTCTCCCTGCTGCTCCTACTGGCCTGGAGCGAATACCACTTTTCCCCAAATACAATGGATTCCAGTCCAAAACCAAAAGACATACACTTAAGAGTAACTTGTACAAATATATACACACAAATGTGACACTTTGTGGATGTCACACAAGTCCACTCTTGGCCCTGAAAGCAAGTGTTAAAGACTGATGTTGTTTAACTTCAGTAGAAGTCCAGCCAGAGGAGAGTTGCAGTAGTCCAGTTTGAAGATGACCAGAGACTGGACGAGTATCTGCGTAGCTTTCGTGGTGAGCAAGGGTCAGATTCTTCAGATGTTGTAGAGAACATATCTGCATGTTCTGGAGATATGGTCAGTCTGCGGCGAGAAAGACAGATCTAGCATAACACCAAGATTTCTTACCTTCTTTGAAGGGGGATGATAACCGAGTTCCCAACAGAAATGGTAAGGTCATGGCTTGGTGAAGGACTCACTTTGATGAAGAGGAACTCGGTCTTGCTGGGGTTGTAGGTGTAGGTAATTAGTAAATTCAACATATTTTGCTGTATTTTGTAATATTTCTACACTGTGTACTGGTTGTATTTAACATACCACACAAATTAGTGTTCAAAGATTCATACAGATAATTTAAAAGGTTCTTTAGGGAACCAAAGTGGTTGTCAAGAACTATTTTTGGAGCATACAAACATATTACCTTGTATTTGTTTAGCCTTTAAGATATAACAGGCATTACAGAAACATTTGTTCTCTAGTTTTGGCTAGCCCTTCGATCTGTTACAATTTATCCTACATGTGGGATAAATTGTCACCTTTATTGCCCCAATATTCTGACTAAATTGCTCACAAACAAGAGGTGCTACAAATAAAGTATCTACAGTTTCATTTGTAATGAGGGGTGTGGGTTCCTTGTACAAAAATAATCTCAAATTAAGCTTTAAAAAATGAAATGTATTGCACCCTGCTCTGCCCTACATTTAGAGCAAATTGTGATGACCTCATGCACTTGAATGTCCCTGATGGCCCTCCTGAAAAAAGAAGGCTTGCTATAAATCTTAAATACATCATTCAAGGCCAGATCCACAACAATCAAAAGGCCAAAGTGTTGACTTCATGGCTGTAAAATCTCACATGGGTTGATTGCTTATCGATGGTGACATAAGTCCTCTTTAAGGCAATAGTGCCTCCTGTGATTTGGAAAGAGATTGAGATTAGGACAGTAGATAGAACCTTTCTCCTGTTATAATCCAAAGATATGATGTACTCTGGTGCAAGCAGAGCTGAAAAAAAGCATTTTTTTCTAACCTTGTGATGATTGCTCTCTCACAAAAAGAAGTGGCCAACTAATGATCCAACCCGACTCCTGAAAAGGCCTCTTTTTCTAAAGCTGAGGACAAGACATACTGGTTATTACTTTGAAGAACTATTGGGTTTACAAACAGATGTTTCACCATGACACAGAAGTACATACACCCTTCACTAGCGTGAGAGCAGAGAGAAGCTGATTCAATAATGTGGCATTTTCAGGAATTTCAAGTTAATGCCCAATGTCAGAGCTGACCACAGTAAAAGTTAAAGGCAGGTATCTTCACTCAAGGTTTCACAATTTATGAATTGATCACAGTTAATTTACTAGATCAATACAGAGGTTCCTCGGATTACAACAGTCTCGACATACGCCATGTCAAGTTTTCAGTGCTCACTCCCACTCCCACTTGACTTACACCGTTAGCCTCATACTTACGGACTAGGTGGGCGAACTAGTTGTGTGTGGCGGAAGAATATGCCGTAATACGCCGGATGAGTACTGGTAATATTTTTATTTTCCTTTTTCTGTTGCGTAGTTGGTGTTTTTATGATTTTACAACCATGTTAGGATAGGTAAGTGACTTAGGCTATGGTGTTTCGGCTAACACCAAAATTCAGGTTACATCACTGTCGAAGGAATGGATCTGTGTCATTACTTGAGGACTCCCTGTATAGTTAAAACCCAAACTGATGATAATAATTATTATAATATTATTATGCATTCTTTTATTAATTATCCAAGCCACTTAACCCTCTGAGGTCCAAGGCCTGTCAGGCACTTTGAGGCAGTTTACTACACCTTTACATTTTTAAGTATTTCATCTAACTAAAAACAACTATGCAAAAAACCCTAGACCTGGAGTCCTCCTTGCTCTGCACGCTTTAGAGTTTTCTATACTCCCAAAACACCCAATCCAACTGATTAGCAAGCCTTTCCGCTGACCTCAGAGGGTTAAGTGAGTGTGTAAGACTAGGGAAAACAAATGTGCTCCAGGACCAGGGTTGGGAAATAATAACATTTACTTGTTTTGACAAGGATCTTGGGCCTGTAAAGTTCTCACAAAACTACAAAAAGAGGGAGGAGCAAATTCCCATCCTCGCTAATTCTGCACCAGTGATCATATCCACCAGTGATGAAAAAGCAACTACCAGAAACTGGATTCAAGGTTTAAAGTCTTCTACCAAGAACCACTTGGTTTCCTTACAAACCATGTTTGATACTTACTAAGATATCTGAGAAGAAACTTTTAAAGACTTAAATAAAAAGATACCATTTTGAGGTTTCTGTCAAGTCTGTGCCGTCTCAGCTACGCAGTCCATCGCCAGAATACTAAGTGGCACTCAGCTCTGGACAGGTATGTGTGATGTCACAGGAGTGTGTGTGGTGGTTGGGAGTTTTGACAACCCAGGTGAGGGCGAGGAGCTTTATTAGCTCATCGACAGGGTTGCCAGGCACCTAACGACAAGTCCACCTGTCTCGTGTTAAGTCAATGATTATGTTTAAAGTGTCTGTGTCGTGTGATTGGCTGATTGTGTGTGTGTGTGTGTGTGTGTGTGTGTGTGTGTGTGTAACCCAAGCCAATCCATTCCGTCTTTGTGTGGACACCCTCATTCTTAGGCTAGCTTGTTTCGAGTGTGGGTTTTGAAACTCTATCTTGGAGTACTGGAGGAGCACGCAACGGACTGGCCATGAATTCGCAGCTGAATCTCCCATGGCAGAGGAGAGTTTGGTAATGGTGTGCTTCTCTATGTGTGTTGTCCCTGCCTGTGTTTACAGATGTGATCAGAAAGAGCCTTCTGGACCAAGGGAATCCCCGGAGGAGAGAACGTGTCTCATGGACAATTCAAATGGGGACTTCGCACTAGAAGCTAGTTTCATTTTTATTAAAAACTGTATCTACAAAGTCCTCTGATTCTGCTGTGCGTCCTTCTTCCCACACCTGACGTGACAGATTCTTCTTTTAACCTTTGCATTATGTTGATTTTTTTTATTTTTAAAGAGGTTCTTCCAACAAATCTCATATCCATTGAAAGGCTTTATAAAGAATCTAGAGATTCTTCTAAGGCACTACAATGTAAACATACATTTCTTCCACCTTTATATTTAAGGTGTACCAAAGATCATTAAAGAAATAAATGAATAAACTTTGACTGCTGTGCCAGCATATATAAGCAAAAACTGTGTGCACCATAAAAACACAGTCTGCCCTCTGGGAATTCTAGTGTTCTTAGAAGAGATGGATTTCAGTGTTCACTCAAAAAGCACTTCCTGGAAAAACAGACAAAAGATGAGTGATCAGTTACATGGCGTTGGGTGGTGAGCGTGTCCCCAGGCAACCTCCACAGCTCTCCTTCATTGTCTTCTACATGCTATTAATGGAAACTCACCTAGTAGCAAATCCATCCTAAAGCTCCCTAAGGTTAGTGTGGTGCTGTAGAAGGAACAAACCAGCTGTACAAACACTTGGAGAAATTCAGCTGTGATGCTATGGGAGATGCATTCCTATAAAATCCACACAAAACATACAAAATAAAGACATTTTAAGAGCAAAATTAAAACCAATATCTGCCATAATCACATCTTAATCTAGTTGCAGTATTTAGTGTTTGGCTATTAGACAGATAGCAAAATCTTTAGGAATGCCCTAATGCAGCGGTCCCCAACCTTTTTTGCGCCATGGACCGTTATCATGTAAAGCAATATTTTCACGGACCGGTATAAAAACAACAAAAAACAAAGGGCGTAAAAAATAAAACTCACCATTCTGCTGAATTAGTATTTGTACCATAATGAAAGAAAGAGTATGAATAAAAAAAGGAACAACTCATAATCCGAAGCATTGTTTGTCAAACATGGTGGAGGCAGTGTTATGGCATGGTATGGCTGCCAGTGGAACTGGCTCACTGGTGTTTATTGATGATGTGACTGCTGACAGAAGTAGCAGGATGAATTTTGAAGTGTACAGGGCTGTAATCTCCGCTCAGATTCAGCCAAATGCTGCAGATCTGATTGGAAGGCGATTTACAGTGCAAATGGATAACGACCCAAAATGTACTGTGAAAGCAGTCCCATAGATTCTCAAGGTAAAGAAATGGGATATTCTTCAAGTTAATCACTTGGGGCCTCATGTATAAATAGTGTGTACGTACAAAAATGCTGCTACACACATTTTCACGGGAACCCCAACTAATGTGTACGCACGTTTCTGCTCAGTTTTGTAAATGGGTGGCACCTGGTGGCAAATCAGTGGTACAATGGCTTCCCTTTTGGATACCCACATTAATGATGCAGTCTTTTTCACTGCAGTTAATTGTAACAATAAAATGGTGGAGAGTATGGCCTAGCTATTGCAACTACCATGGCTACTCTTGCGTTATTGGTAGATATCGCAAATGGAAGAATTAGAAGAGAGCACGTATTCAGGGATCATACTGTTTTCCTGGCTCATGATGATGACTGGCTTCTAAGTCGGTTTAGATTTCCAAGAACTATCCTCTTGGAGCTGTGTGCTGAATCCTCTTGGGGGGGCTGGAGCCTATCCCCAGTGTGAAACCCCTTAATCTTAAACTTAAGGCATTAATTCAGGAGGTTCTATTATTTAAGGGGCAAATTTAAAAAAGGAGAAAATTCAGTAGTTTTACCCCGTAATCAGCCTTAATTTGTGCACTTTTCATCTTGATTTTCCTTAATTTCCTGGAAATTAAGATAATTAAGGTAATTTTAAGTGGTAAAATTAAGGGGATTGATATTGTAGTGTGGAGTGCTGCTCTGTAGTCCACAGAAAATGTGCCACATTGTGCACGCATGTAGCGTGCTGCATAACGTTGCACAAAATCATGGCTTACCTGTACCTGAGGAGCTGAGGAATGAGGAACCTGACCTGGGAATGGGACAGCGTTACAACTTTGTTTGAATGTAATAGAAATAATGTAAAAACAGGTAATCAAACCCAGCATATATTGAACTAATTATTTTAATGTGTGTCTAACGTCACGTAGCACAGCAAATATATATTTTTAGTTCATTGGCAAAATCTCTTACAGCATGGACTAGGCCTATTGCATTTTGTGACTAATGCACAGCTTCCGTCAGGACACGGCCAGATGGTCGCCCCTCGGTTTCTGAGGCATGGGAGAGTGTTTTTTTTCAGTGTTCCCTGGCCATTGTTTTTTTTTTTAAACCCTGAACAAAACAGGTACTTCAATTGATTTGCATTTTCAAATATGTATAATTATGGGAGGAGTCAGGCGTGACTGTGGGTTCGTGCACATACATACAATTTCACGTTGATTGGGATTCATAAAGAGAAAGTGTGTAGAACTTTGCTTACACACAGTTTTGTGCATCTGGAATTTTTTGTGGCATACACACATTTCTAGTTTTGTCCACACGCTATGTTTTAGTGTGAATTCTACGCACGGCGTTACACATGAGGTCCCTGAAGGCAGCAACAGGAAAGGCCTGACAAAGCATCTCAAGGGAGGAAACTCAGCATTTATTTATGTCCATGGGTTCCAGACTCTGAAAATGGACTTTGTGGAAAGTAGCTGTAATTTCGTAGAGCTTAATTGCAATATCCTTGTTAAACCCCTTAAATTAAAACTGAAAGCCTATACTGTACATCTGATTGCTTAATTTAAAATATACTGGGGTGATATGCAGAGAGGAAAAACACAAAACTGCATCAATGTCGCAATACTTATGGACCTGTTTATAGTAGTGGTAGTTGGTCATTTCAATGCGGCAGCCAGAGTCCTCACGAGAACCAGGAAATTTGACCACATTAGTCCAATATTATCCAGACTACATTGGCT
>JBBPCX010068262.1:0-12389 GCA_037974365.1 Hydrocynus forskahlii | reverse complement strand
GCAGCTGAAAAAGGCCACTGCCATCTGCCATAAACGGGTGCACTTCTTTGGTAGCAATGCTTAGGTAGGTGGTATGTATCAAAGTAACATCCATGTGAATTCCGGGGACCAAGATTTTCCAGTAGAACATTGCTCAGAACATCACACTGCCAGCTTGCCTTCTTTCCATAACACATCCTGCTATCATGTCTTCTCCAGGTACCTGATGCACAGGCACCCAGCTGACGTAAACATGATGTAAAAGAAACCATGTAGGTGCCTTTGGTGGTGGACAAGGGTCAGCTTGGGCACTCTGACAGGTCTGTGGCTACCCATCCTTCATACACAGCCAGCAGTGATGCAATGTGTATAGCAACACCTTTCTGTCTTATCCAACATGAACTCAGTAGCTCTTCCATGAAATTGGTCCAGATAGGATAGCTTCTTCTCTCCATACTCAGCAGTGAGCCTTGGGTGCCCAAAACTGTTACCAGTATACTGCCTGTTCTTCCTTGGCCTACATTTAGATTGTACTTTACACTGTATACTGGGAACACGCCACAAGATACAATGTCTTGGAGAGCAATTTGGCCCTTTCTCAAAATTGCTCTGATCCAAACATTTGCCCATTTTTCTTGCTTCCAACACGTCAACTTTCAGAACTGACTGTTTGCTTGCTGAGTAAAATGTTATCCCTTCTTTGACATGTATGATTATAATGAGATTATGTTTATATAGAGACACACATAGAGACACACACAAACACTTCCTGTAAACATTTGTGTTTGTGTGTACCTTTAAAGTACATTTAATGCAGCTTATTTATTTGGTTGTCAAGGTGTGGGAACACTCCCTCAGATCTTTTAGTCTGTGATGTCACAGGAGGTGTGCCACCTCTGGCACTTTTACAAGGTTTCAGAGGAGTAACAAGTGATCTTCCGTCCTCACTGCTACAATATTGTACAGTGATTTAACTGCTGTCATTTTTTCTGGAATGGAATACGAGGATTTCGAGTGTGAGCCTATGGACACATCAGACAGTCCTTGGTACTGGTTCTACAAAGCAGAGTGCGGCATTTGGCACAGAATTGAGGTACTGTCCAGTTCACACGTGTTTCTGTTCATAACCGTTTACAGTCTGCATGTTGTTTCACAAGGCTTGTTTTTGTCTCCTCACAGGATGATCCTGTAAACTTCCCCAGCAGCTCAGAACTGGAAAGGTGTTACCTAAAAAACTCACAAGGAGTTTTGGACATCACCACATCAGGAGGACACTTTAGAATTAATTTCTCAGGTAATAAAAAGTTGCATGGGTTTATGACATTTAAGGTGTGAGCAGTACTATAAAAAAGTTACAAAAATTTTTTTTGATTATTTTGATTTCAATTATTAGCATGCATGCAGACCAACTTAGCAACAGGGCAGACTAGACAGATACGGCGCTCTTCTGATACTGTATATGCTTTAAGGTAAGTGTTTGTGTGTGTTGAATAGATTTTGCTCAGTCCTTTAAGTGACTGGTAGTCTTGCCTGTTTGTGAATGAATGGAAAGTTGACTTTCACTGAAACGAAAGTGAAAGTGTGTCTTGTGTAACAGATGTAAATGCGCAGACCAGGCTCAGTCTGTTCCAGCTCACTGGGAGAATGTTGACCCTATGAAACCTTATCAGGTATAATTTCCAATGAAAACAAAAGTGACCAGCCTTTCATTTATTTCATTTCCAATCAAAACAGTCACTGAATAACCATTTTCAGCAGGAAACAAACCATAAATGTAAACACAAAAATAAACCATAAAATTAAACAAAGTTGAACCTAGTCTTTTTTCAGTACTTCTTGTCTACCCTTTGCTTTTTCTTTTTTCTTTTTGCCTCATTAGCTCTAAGATGGGATAGTTGGACAAGTTAAAGTGACAGTAGGGGGCACAAAAGTGAAGAGTGGACATATAAAACATGGATAGATTTGATTTCATACTTTGTCTGTGGCCCCTCTCTAATTTTCTGTAAAATATATTTTCCCTCCTTTTTCTGACACTGAAACAGAAATTAATAGTTTCTTATTAATTATTCAGTTCTGTCTAATTAATTATTCATGTCTGTTTTGATAGCTGATTCCATAAATGCAAGGATGGTCTGGTGTTTGCACAGTACTGTAAGGGTTTTATTTTTCACTAAATGTTTTCTAAAAACTGCCTTCTTCTCAAATTGGTCAATTTCACAGTAATTTATTGATAAGAAATTGTACCGTCTAGTTTTGCGTCGTTACCAAATACTAAATGCAGTCACATGATCAAATGATGAAGCCTTTGGCCCTTAGATTATAATTAAGTGTGAAATCTTGACCCTATCTTTCATTCTGGATTGTCACAGTGGTGATGTAGTGTTGGTGAAGAAGCTCACTGAAAAAAAAAATTGTGTTTTAAAAGATTACTTTAAAAAGTAACGATATATGAGTTTGGAATTATTTGTATTAATAATAAATTATTCTAATACCCTTTTAAACGGTACAGATCAGTTAAAGGCAAAGACAGTATTTATGCCTTTATTGTAACCCCTTAAAAGTTTTTCATATTAGAAATTAATAAATCACACACTGTTTCACTCTTCACCAGGCCATTCATGTGAAGGTGCACACAAACGAGTTCAAGGAAGTGGAGAAATACGTTCAACAAATCGGGCTGCTGCAGAAACCCATTAGAAACATTTACAGAATACAGAATATGGACCTCTGGGAGATGTATCGTAGGTATGCAAATTAATTCTCAGTATAAATGTAATTTCCAACGTATGATTTGTACATATTTGGATTGTATGTAATCTGTGAATACATGTCTAATGAGATCTTCATGTATTGGGTTTTCTTCAGGAAAAGAGTTCAGCTGATGAGGATAAAGGGCCAAACACACATTGAAGAGCAAAGGCTCTTTCACGGCACAAGCAGAGACAATGTGGACACCATCTGCAAATACAATTTTGATTGCAAGCTCTCTGACCGAAGAAGGAGAGCCCATGTTTTTGGTAAAGGTAGGTATGAAAAAATCTTCCTATCATCAAAATGCTTTGTTATTTTCAGATAAGATTACATAAGAACACCTGTTTTTTTTGTTTTTTTTAGGGACTTACTTTGCAAAATATGCGTCCTATGCCGATAAGTACAGCTACCAGGTTAATAATGCCTTACAAGTTATGTTTCTTGCCCGTGTGACGGTTGGAAAATATAAAAGTGGGCAGCATGACCTTTGCAAACCTGATGGAGATCTAAAAGAAAACATACATGACAGCTGTGTGGATGATGAAATGTGCCCAAATATTTTTGTTATCTTTGACTCGAACCAGATATATCCTGAGTATTTGCTTGAATACAGTAGGTAACTTTGTGACAGGTGTTACAGATGGCACTGATAATAGCTACACACTTTGGTAGTAAACATGAAGGCAGAAAAAAAAACTGAGAAGTCTGAGGTAAGTATTTATGGCAGTTCTTGACATTGGTGAGGAATTCACAATTTTTGGTTATTTAGCTTTAGCAAATTTCATTTGATGTTTCATTTGATGATCAGATAGCAACACTATATGGACAAAAGTATTTGGGTGCCGGACCATTACACCAACAGGGACTTTGACGACACTGAATTCAAACATATAGACTATAATACGGAGTTGGTCCCTACTTTGCAGCTATAACAGCTTCCACTCTTCTTGGACAGCTTTCCACAAGATTGTGGACTGTTTCTGTGGGAATTTGTGCCCATTCATTCTGTAGAGCATTAATGAGGTCGCAATCTCAGTTCCAGTTCAACCCAAAGGTTTTGGATGGGGTTGAGGTCAGGGCTCTGTGTGGACCAGTCAAGTTCTTCCACACCGAACTCATCCAGCCATGTCTTTATGGAGCTCACTTTGTGCTCTGAGGCTCAGTCATGCTGGAATAGAAAAGGTTCTTCCCTAAACTGAGTCCACAAAGTGTGAAGCATGGCGTTGTCCGAAATGTCTTGGTATGCTGAAGCATTAAGATTGCCCTTCACTGGAAGTAAGGGTAAACCTGAATTCAATATTTAAGAGGTGTGTCCTAATACTTTTGTCCCTATAGTGTATATGGAGTTCAAGTGTTAAATCATAATTATTCTAAATGTTCAGCAGGACTGGATATGCTATGTCTTTCTTTTTACAGAAGATTAAATATTAAATTATTATTATATCATGCGACTAGAAGGCTCTTGTTAATATATTATAAAGTCTAGCATTTATCATCTGATATCCCTCCAAACCCCTGATAAGGTGCTTGCCTATTTTTTAAATAGCATTCCTATACACATAAAGATACTGCACTGAATCACTCTGGGAGTGTTTTATCTTCATTTAATGATTGAAATCTCATGACGTTAAAGTCTCACATGCGCAGTCCCTCAACATTCTTGACTGCAAAACCAGCACAATCAGTCAAAGTAGTCCTCGATGTCGATGTTTGGGTTCAGGAGCTCCTCACCATAAGAGGACAAGTCCATCTGGTTGAGAATGAGGTTTTCAAACGTCTCCTCCAAGTCCGTCTCTCCAATGAGGATGGCCCCCACCATGCGGCCTCCGCTCAGCACGACCTTCACATACTCCTGACCTTTAGTGCAGCGCACCAGCAGCTCATGATCCGAACCCAAGCCCTGTGCATTAAACTTCCCCAACAGCACCACCTGGGGAACAAACATGGAGACAAATCGCTATTACACAAGTCACAGAATGGTAGGGATGAGCGTGGGATGGGGGATGAACAGAGCAAAAGGAAGCTGAGAATTTCTGATCTATATGCAAAAAAAGCTCTGATTTCTGAAATGTGGCACAGTCCATTTAACGAAGAGTCATTTCAATAGCCAAACAATTTGCTTCAATGCAACTTAAAGCAAGCACTTTAAACCCCAATGTCAATCAGAGTCCCACTCTGACATTATAGTGCTACACACCGTACTTTTCAAGTACAAGTAAGTGAAGACAATCAAGTTACAGTTGCAGCATTTGGACCAAAGTTTAACCCAAGATATTCCAGCCTGCCCATTACTTTAAAAATGCCACAGTAAAATTCATTTTTAGTGAGTGTAGTGTGACCCAGCTATTTTGTTCCAGAAGGCCAGAATATTCTGGCTTGAAGCTTGAGCACTGAGAGTAATGAGTCAGACTGCCAGTTAGTTGTGGGTGTGTTGTCCTTTATAGGGGTATTTGGTTGCTTTTGATGTTTAGTCTAACTCATCCATGGTCATTTCACAAACTCCAGGTCATTTTTTGTCCTTTGACAATGGTGTTGGTAATATAGGCTACAATTTTATGCATTATGAATCTATTGAATAAATGTAGTTATAAATAGTTGCAACTCTTGCTATTTTAAAAATTAGTTTTTTTCCTAATTGATTTTGATTGTGGTTAATTTTTCAGTGTACAGTAGCTGTTCACTCAGAGATCAGACATTTCTGATTAGATTGGGACAGCCCTGAAAACTTCACAAAATCTCAGAAACAAGACGGACATGAAATATGTGAGAAATTATGTGTAGGGAAAAAGAAGAAAGAAAACCACATTACCTTGTAATTAAAAAACTTGGTTATGTGAGAGAAGAGCTCAAAGCAGAAGTCCAACTCGATGGTTTCCCCCAACACGTCGGCCGCAATGCAGCGTGCAGCGTACCAGCCCATCTGCCTCGCCTGCGTCCACAAACGCATCTACCACAAGAGGGAGCCACACTCATCACTCAACTCTTCCTTAACATCATTATTTACTCTGGACTTTCACTGGAACTCGATGTCCATAATTAGTGGATTTGGATTTAGATCTGTATTCACAAATGGAATACAGAAGCATTGATTATTAAAATGTTTTTAAAAGGTTTTGCAATTTATACTAAAAATAATAAATGGTGGTTCATTTAAATAATTTGTTGATTGATTAATTTGTTAATTGACTAATTATACCTGTTGCCAGAGAGTGCTGGGCTCCCAGCCTGCAGTGCACACGTCTCCAGCTGCATACACGTCTGGTTCTGATGTCTGCATGTGCTCAGTGACCCTGAGACCATGATCCTCAGCCAGCTCCAACTATTTGTAGGAAGCAAAAGAAATGCTCATAATTTTTTTAAAATTAAGTTTTACATACCATCATGCTCTTTTTCCCTCAATTTTTCCCCAATTCTGTCATGTCCAGTTCCTCCTATTAGCTAGGACTTCATCAATCACATGACACCACCAACACATGATAGCACATGCTTCATCCAAGACACATGGATAGAGATGGAACATTTTTGTCGATCATGGTGATGTACAGGCAAAAAAAAAAAATGTTGTAGCGTTCCAGTTCCTTTTAATCAATATACTGGGGAACATTTTGAGCATATTGGAATACTGAAGGTGTGTGTATCCCATTATATATTGTGATTACAGATTATAGATAACTGTATCAATCATATTGAACTTCTCTACCCCCAGAACGCATGTTAAATGAGAATGACTGAGAATCACGTTACTCTACTGAGTGGGTTGTTTTAACACTTACATTGTTGCCATGGAGAAAAGGTTCAGTGTTTGGGACCACGCCTGTGGCACTGACAATGAAGTCACAGCCATACGTCTTGCCATTGGTTAAATGAGCATAAACTGGCCACACCCCTAGGGAAGAGAACAGATAGGACAATTGAGTCCAGTCCAAAGGTCACAGCACAACATTAATACCATCCTCCACTTCTACACTAATTCTGCATGTCATGTAATTCTGCATGTAATATTTTCTGTGATCAATTATGCATACTTGCCAAACACAGATCAGGCATTAGTGACATATTGTGAATCTTTATAAAAGCTGTAGAACACAAATGTGCATCAGAACAGAAAAGAGGAGTATAAACAGTGGAAACTCCCAGGTCCCAGCACTGAACATTTAGTAGCTCAGAATGCTGTGCTACTGCAGATGCTTCAGCTAATAACATGCGATTTTGTGCGCACAGTCTGCACATCTTCACGCCTACATGCCTACTGTGTCATTTGGATAAATATGGAAACACTTTATCAAGGCTTTTCGCTGACCCAAATTTGTTTCCTGCGTAAAAAGCGAGGTTTTCATGAAGTCTTCTTGAGAGTAGATCGCTTCAATCTCACACTTATATTCCACGTGGACTCTGTGGGACACCTGCAACGGAAAGAAAGACATGAGGAATGGGCCAAGAACCAAATATATGATTCAATCTTGTACAGGCTGACAACAGAGTATGGTGTCATTTAAGACACTTGCTCACAGTGTTACATTATAAGCGCACACACCTCTTCTGTTCCTCTTAGGCTGATGCCTTCATGCCAGTCGGGGCCTAAGGCACTGCCAAGCTCTTTGGACCCTGACAGGAAAGACAATTCATTAGCTTGATCTATCACTCTAAACATCATTGTTAACACATAAATCAACAAGTACAATGGAGTAAGAAATTATTAAACCAATACTGGTATCTAGAAGTGGGTGATCCGGCAAATATGTAGCCATACATACATTCAGTACATTGAAACAGAGGTGATGCAGAAGTAATTCAGGCCAGCCTGAACAATTTGAGGTAATGCATTTATTCATTTCATTAGTATATGCAATATATATGAACATATAAGCACAATTTTCACATATTTCTGTGAATCGCCAGCCAATCAGACTGGATCAGTTATGTTGTTTCAGACTACTGGCATAGAAAAGAAACCCAAGACATTACAGCAAAATTTAATCCACCTCTCTGGCTACAAATGTAAAAGGTTGTCACATTGAATATATCAAAATAAAATACTGAAGCCTTTTTAAATGTATTTTTTACATACACTTCAGCTGTAACCTACACCGAGTGAAGATTTACTGATGAATGGATCAATAGACCAAAATCTCACTAACTTTCACAAAACCTGTAACTGACTTGTGGGTACTGTGTACCTTCTTTGGAATCTGTGGCTTTGTCAGCAGTGTAGCGTGCTCTCTTGCAGGGCAATGCTCTTGCTGGCTTGTCTGACTCCAATGAGGGGATGAGAAACTGGGCAGCTCCAGCATCAAAGAACGTGTTCCCTATAGCATTATCCTTTACAGCCCAGATCACTTCACAGCCCTCCACTTCATACCTACAGACACAGCCAGGAAACAATGGTTACAAGCATAATAATGGATTCAGCCATATGGGTCCATCTGAGCACCTAGGACTGCAGCTATTTGTACTGATTTCAGTGCAGGTGATCAAAGATCCTGAAGTACTGTAATCACATGAAGGTGGTACTGACTGGCATCAGGGAACATACTGAAAACATAAACATACTGAGCACAACTGGGATTTTGCCATACATAGTTCTGAAAGTATGCAAACAAAATAAACGAGCAAAAATTACTTCACAATGCTTCAATCTGAATGTGGCAATTTAGCAGCTTTTATCCTGCTTTATCATTTAAAATGATAAAGTCACATGGGTATATCAAAGGTATACTTAATGATTGCTCTAAATTAAAATCAAAATAATCAAACTGAATCATAATGAAATTAGGATTTTCAGCACAGTCCTAAGAATCAGAATAGAGGCACACTGCGGTGAGAGATTCAAACTCCTAAGCAACGGTATAATTGCTAGCAATTGCTAGAGGTTCAGAGTTTGCAGATTTTTTCTTAGAACCCAACTAAAAATTGTTCGCGGAAACCCTCGCAAATTCACGGAAACCGCAAATGTCCTCTGCGTTTTTTTTTTTTGTTGTTGTTGCTTTTTTCATGGCAATATATAATTTTTCATGCATTTTAGAGCTAAATTATTAAGAAAAATATAATTGACTATTTTGTGACATAAATATTAATGTAAATTCAGCTACTTTTATACATTTTTTGGTACTTTCCAGAGAACGCTTGGGATGAGCGTCTTGGGATGGTGAAATACCCCTGATCTCAGAGGCAGGAGGTTTGAAAGTAGCCAATCCCAGAGCGTTATTCATTTCTCCTTGCTGCTGATTGGCTGCTGCTGTGTTGAGTGTTTTTCTGATTTTTCTTGTGTTTTTCGTATTGTTCTTCTTAAAGCCCTGTATTTTTCTTACTGTGACTTAAATTATTACTGCATTTACCCTGCTTATACCAAAGAAAACGCACTTGTATGAATTACAGTACAGTCTACATAGGGGTAACATCGGTATTTTACATTCTAGCACTGCAGGAGACAGCAGTTCAGTGTAAACTGTACAGTATGGATACGGGTTTAACTTTACATTTTTTTAAGGATAATGTATTAAGCGGAGTTTAAAATGAAATTATAGTGTTTTGGGAGCATTTTTGGGGGCATATTTTGGGTTACACTATAAAAATAGGCATTTTTTAACCAGATCACAAATTCACGTTTTTTCACTATTCGCGGTTGCTCTTGGAACGTGACCCCCGTGAATTTCAGGGGTTTACTGTATTCTGTTTTTCCCCCTAAGGTCCAGCTATAACATTTCTGTGGTTTTATAAATCAGACTCTGACATAAGCATTTTCTAATCTACCAGAATCACACATGCTGTTTCTGTTACAGTGCCTTTTAGACTGATATATGTAAATGAGAAAATCAACAAAAAGAGAATAAGCTGACTTATCGGAGTGTGGCCCGGTCTCCCTTAAACAACACTCTCATTGTCACTGAACACTTGACTCTGACTCTGTTGAGACTTACACCAATTCCAAGGCAATGCCACCATTTCCAACGACCACCATGCGCTTGGCTTTTGATAAGTGCTTCTGGAACTCCTGTAAACAGAAGAGTTTCATCAAGTGCTCAGTGTTTATATTGATATATTAATCAAAAGCAGTGTTTCTGTAGTTTACTGTACCTGGGCACTATCCGTGTCTCGTATGCCCAGCACATAAGGGTTATCCTGTATGAGGACTTTAGGCCTGGCGCCACTGCAGAGACACAGCTTCTCATAGTGAAATACCTGCCCGTTCTCTGTCTGTAGCGTCTGTATATAAAGACAGTGTCATTCACCCGTTGTTCTTAATACTAAGTGCTCCTTTTTATTCTAGAATTTGCTCAGACTCACATGTTGCTTTGCATGGAGGGCTCTGACTGCTGACTGAATCACTTTCAGGTTTGCATATTTCTCCTCCAAAACGCTGGCTGGCTGCTCTTCCACATTAAAGTCCTCTAATGTCTTAGAAACCTGAGGAGAGAAAACGACTTACATCTGTATAATGTACATAACTCAGTACTGTAAATATATACAGTGATGTATTTGGGCTTTTTAAAGAAAAAACAATGTTATGCTGTTTTCTGGAGTTTTTATTTATTTATTTATTTTTAACTTTTGTGTATTTTAATACCTTCCATAGCTGCCCTAAATGGCAAAGGCACTTTAATAATTATTCTACTAACAAAGCAATGCAATGTTCTCAAAGTGGAATTTGTGAGAAAAGATCTGTTTAATCTCTTTTCACGCCCCCTCCGTTTTGGGTGATAGAACACATGTAACTGCAGCTAGTATGGATGAAATATTAGCAAGCAAAGTAATGAGTAAATAATGTTTATGTATAAATTACAGCCAATTTATATAAGATTTTTAAGATAAAACCAGGCGGCCCCCGAAGCCTACCTAACCACACAGTTTTAATGAAAAAAACTCACTGATATCATTTTAAACACTATTTTTTTAGAATAAAAAATGGCCCTTTAAATCAACCCCTTTTACACATGGTAGGCTAGAAAGTGGACCTTTCTCCACCTACCTGTCTGAAATTTGTCACGGTCTTCACCAACGGAGCAGCAGTCAGCAGAGCGATGTCCTCAGCAGGGAACTGCAATGCAAGCTGGTCAGGAGGCGAGAGCACAGTGTGAAATGATAAAAAGTTGCATAAAAGCATAAGCCACAGTTTCCTAACTCCTGTCCTGTACTCTCCTGCCCACAGGTATTGCACAGTTTTTACCTGTAACATCATATCTTTAGAATGGTTCATACCCTCATGGGCTGAATCAGGTGTATTCGAAACTAAAACTGTGCAGAATGATGACACAGAAGTGTAAGGATCCACAAAACTCATAATTCAGGTTGACATGATGTAGCAATGTCTTGATGCTGCACATTTTTAATACATTACAAAAAAGAGCACCGCATGAATTTGTGGCCTGAGTTTCTGTTTTCAATTTATTACATAATGGAGTTATTCCTCACTCACTCAGACCCGTTTTGGTATAAACACTAACCAAAAACTGTGCCCTGATATACACAAGCCACAATCTAACACTCGAGATACAACACAATAATAGAACAAACTACCTTAACACATTGAGAAACAAAACAATATAGATGATCATTCTATCATATCATCAAAACAAAACTTATTACTTATAATAGAAGTCAATGGAAAAATATGATTTCCAAATAATATGGACTGTATTTGTTATTCTATTCAAAGGTCATGTAATAATAATAATAACAGTAACAACAACAACAAAAATAATAATAATAATAATAATAATAATAATAATAATATAAAAGGTGTTTAATTTCAGCAGCAACACATTGTATTAATATACCCCTTAACAATACGTTATCATTGTCATGATATATCTCCAAGATGCATAAGGATATCTGAATCAAGCAGGTATTGGCAGACAGTTACTTAAAGGAATAACAGTACTGGACAGCGTTTAGAATTGACTGGTATTTCAAACCGATATTTGATATTTTATTGCTCCACAGCAATATAGACTGGTTAGGTGTCACTGACCTACTACGCTCAAATGTCTCCTTTTTTACATGGTGAAGTATGGTGATAAGGTACACTATATAGACAAAAGCATTGGGACACTTGACTATTACAACAGCAGGAACTTTAATGACACTGCATTCAGATACATATACTTTAATTTGGAGTTGGCCCCCCTCTTTGCAGCTATAACAGCCTCCACTCTTCTCAGAAGTCCTTCCACAAGACTTTGGAGTGTTTCTATGGGAATTTGTGCCCATTTATTCTGTAGAGCATATAACCATGTCTTTATGGACCTTACTTTGTGCACTGGGGCACAGTCATGTTGGAATAGAAAAGGTTCTTCCCCAAACTGGGTCCATAAAGTTGGAACCATGTGTTGTCCAAAATGTCTTGGTATGCTGAAGCATTAAGATTGCCCTTCACTGGAAGTAAGAGGCCACCTGAATTAATTAATTCAGAGTTGTCCCAATAACTCGTCCCTATAGTGTACTGGAGAGACAAAAAGCAAAGCTGTAAGTCTTACCTGTTCTGCACAGGTTACACCAGCGATGCCCCCTCCTACGACCACGAACTTGAAATGTTTATCTGACGCTGAGGTTCCTGCCATGACACTTAACCTATGTGTACGTACACTCTCTCTCTCTCTCACACACACACACACACACACACACACACACACACACACACACACACACACCCACACACACAC
>JBBPCX010068261.1:0-12392 GCA_037974365.1 Hydrocynus forskahlii | reverse complement strand
GTAGAATCTGCAGGGTCTGATCCTGGTCAGACGCAGGAGGAGCCCGGCCCGGTATCAGAACCCAGCACCTCCAAGTGCCAGAATCTCCTGGACTAGGTGAAGTGGTCCAAAAGGCGCAGGTGAAATGGCTCCTTGCCAGCAAACACAGAGCATGGTATCAGTTTGGAGAGGATACTGCTAGTATAATATCCAACACTTGGAAGGGGGATGTTGACAGCTGTCTGCAAGCCATGACTGCCATTATTGTCATCTTCAGAGCAGAAAGATTCAGCCAAGAGTGTCACAATGAGGATGAAACAGGAACGTACCTTGCCAGTAGTTTACCCACTTGTTGGATGAACCCAAGCGTGGACAGACACAAGAGGTCTGGTAGAACACACACTTTACTCTGTGAACACTCACACAAGAGTGAAGATTCCCACTGGAATCCACATTCACAACACACACAGGTGATATAAAACAGGTGTGAGTACCCATGGAATCCAGGAGGGCGAGGAGATTAGAGACTCTACCAACTTCTTGTTTATATACCCTGTGACGTCTGTTACTTCCTTTTTCTTGTGCGCGTCACGTGACTGATGTGTGTGACAGTACCCCCCCCCCCCCGCAGTCGAGGATACCCGATGTTGGTAGTCCTGGATGAGAGACAGATCCAGGATGAACCCACCGGGAATCCAAGACCATTCCTCCGGACCGTAACCCTCCCAGTCAACTAAGTACTGAGTGCCACGGCCACGCCGTCGCGAGTTGAGAATCTGCCGGATGGTATAAGCAGGACCACCATCAATGATCTGAGGCAGAGGAGGGTCTGGAGCAGCAGGAACCAGGGGTGAGGTGGTGAAATGCTTAAGCTGGGAGACGTGAAAGACGAGGTGAATCCGGAGAGAGGCCGGCAGCTGGAGCCAGAAGTTGAACAACCATCCCGGGGGGGTGCTGGCAGCAATGTTGAAGGGTATAGCATGCATTGGCCCACCAAATGGCATCACAGGCTTGATGCCAGAGCTGTCAACATTTGTGGACCAACTGTTGAGCCGATGGTACATCAACCTCCGGTTCCTGATGTTCAAACATTGGAGATTAGAAACTGTCGCATACCTCAAAAGGACTGAGACCTATTGCCGAGAAGGTGATGAGGTTGTGAGACAACTCAGCCCAGATGAAGTAGTGGGCCCAGGAGCGCTGATGGTCAGTGGCGAAGCATCTCAGGAAGCGCTCCAGTTGTTGGTTGGTCCGCTCTGTCTGACCATTAGTTTGGGGGTGATAACCAGAAGATAGACTACATGTAGACTTGATCAGACGGCAGAAGGCCTTCCAGAACTTGACTGTGAACTGGGGCCCTCTGTCCGAGACAATATCCCTGGGGAACCCATGCAAGTGGTCTACATGCTCTGCAATTATCTCTGCAGTAGCTTTGGCTGTGTGGAGTCCTGGGAAAGCCACCAGGTGCATGGCCTTGGAGAATCAATCCACGATAGTGAGGATGCTATTCTTTCTATCGGAATCCGACAGGCCGGTAATGAACTCCAGCACAATGTGTGACCAGGAACTGGAAGTGGCTGAAGATCCCCTGAGCTGGGCTGGTTGGGAGTCTTGGCCCTGGCGCACACCGTGCAAGCCTGGACAAACTCCTTGACATCAGAAGCCATCTTGGGCTACCAAAAGGCACGTTGGAGAAGCGAGAGTTTATGTTGGGAGCCAGGGTGACCCGCAATGGCTGACAAATGTGCCCCGCAATGGCTGACAAATGGAGGGTATCTGAGCATAGACCAGTGGGTATGAAGAGTCATCCAGGTGGAATGCATGCCGGTGTGGGCTCCAAGGCCTGCCCCTGGTGGACTTGATCTTCCAACTCCTACTGGAGAGGCAAAACAACAATTTGAGGTGGAAGGACAGGTGCGGGATCCATCTGAGGACTCTACAATTGATGTTGTTGGGAGAGAGCATCCACCTTGGTATTTTTTGACCACGGGCGGTAAGATAGAATAAAATGGAATTGTTCAAAGAACAACGCCCACCATGCCTGCCGAGGATTAAGTTGTTTTGCCTGCTGTATGGTTATTAAATTCTGATGGTTGGTCCAGACGGCGAATGGGTCACTGCCGCCCTGAAGCAAGTGACGCTATTCCTCCAGAGCCCACTTGATAGCCAACAGCTCGCGGTCCCCTACCCAATATCGCTGCTGAGTGGGATTATACTTTCTGGTCTGGACCTCGTTGGGAGAGTATGACTCCTATGCCCACATCGGAGGCGTCCACCTTCACAACGAAAGGCTTGGCAGAGTCCGGGTGCAGAAGGATGGGTGCAGATGTGAACCGGTGACAAAGGTAGTTTATGTGGTAACCAGGAGATAATGGGGTCATGTTTCAGCAGCCAGGGGCGTCCAAGGAAAATGATGTGAGGTGAGTGATGAGAAAGGGAATCTTCTCCTGGTGCTGGTCAATAATGAAGTGTGGAGGCGGAGTCTGGTGGGTGATCGGACTGCGGTTGAGGGGTTGACCATTGTAGCCCACTCCGCTACCTTACAAAGCAGTTCAAGAGTGCAGAGGAAGAGGAGAAATCACCACTCGCTGAGCTCCAGAATATCTTAAGGAAGAAGCTCATGATGCTGCAGAGGGGCAGGGAGAGAGCCAGGAAGCGGGCTGCCTTCATAGCCAGCCCCTCTGGTTTTACAAATGAGTTGCTGGGCAGCAAACATAGTGGATGCCTTTCATGCTCAAAAGAGGAAGTAGATCAGTTCCTCCACACCGCCCTGCATCAACCGGTGCTCTTTAACCAACTGGCTGAGTTCAACATGAAGGAGCTGAGCCTAAAGGAAATGCAGGAGGTGGTGAGAGACGCTACATCCAGCTCAGCCCCTGGACCCAGCGGAGTTCCTTACAAGGTTCACAAACGCTGCCCTGAGTTAATCTGGTGGAGGGGGGCTGTGGCTAAGCAGTGGAAGTTTGTGGAAGGAGTTTGGATCCCAAAAGATGAGATTTCCACAGAAATTGACCAGCTTTGGTGAACCACCAGTGGTTCCTCTCTGCCATCACTCTAAACCAGGGGTGTCGAACTCCAGTCTTGGAGGGGCGGTGGGAAAATTATATATATATTTTAGTGAATATCATGAAATGGTACAAAGGACAGGGCTGAACTGTGAGAGGTTTAAAAATGGTACGGTTACCCAGAAGTGGGAAGTGATTCTGAGCTCGCTGTGAGCACACTGGCTAGGAAGCCGGAGCCGGGGGATAGAGTCCCCAGTGGTCTTCAGGTCCTCCCGCTGGCAGCTAAGAAAGCCCTACTGCTGTGCCAAGTCTCCGTCAGTCCCACACTGTGCTCAATGACAGCCTGCAGAGACAGCTATAAGCCCAGCATGACGAGCTGGAGAAGCTGGAGAGGGTGGTAGCCGATCTGCTTGCCCTCCAGAGCGTTTAGCCCTCCCAACAGCTGCTGCCCCCAGATGTGGCTTCCAGGGTCCAGCAAACCACGCAAGCTGCAGAATTCCTGGTCCAGCTGGCTCTCCAAGCGATGCCTCTACCACCAGCCCCTGCGACGCCCAGTCAGCCGCATCACAAAGTTACGCAGCCCGGCCATCCGCTAACAGAGACCCAGTGGCACTAGCCAGTGGCCCACTGAAGCTCTGTGGCCTAGCCAGCCGCCAGTACCAGTGCAAAGATGGCTACAGCCTCCCACACCGGCCCAGCGACGGCTCCAGCCGCCAGTACCAACCCCAAGACGACTACAGCCTCCAACACCGGCCCCACGAGGCCCCAGTTCCAGAGGCTCTTGTACCTGAGGCCCCAGTTCCTGTGGCTCCTGACCCGGCCCCTGCTCCTGAAGCCATGGAAGCTGCCCTTGCCCCTGCTCCTGCCCCGGCCCTTGCTCCTGAAGCCACGGCTCCCGCCCCGGTCCCTGATCCTAAAGCCATAGGGATCGCATTTTGCACCGCCTCCCACCTGACACTCCCTCACGTTACCTTAGAGTTGTGTTCGATCAGATTCTTTCCTTGTTACTGAGCTTTGGCCCTTGTGCCTCCTCTGTTTTACATTTAAAATAAAGTCATTTCAGAATGAAAGTCTGCGACTGCGCCTCCTTTCTGGACGAGCACAGCCTGTTTGTGACAAAAGGTGATTTTCACCTGATCTTTCATCATGAACAAGGGCACAAACGTGACTGAGCAACTGCGTGTTTGAACTGACTCTTGGACTGTATTTGTTTCTTCACAAGTATCTGTGCACTGAATGACTCATCAGTTTATTGAGTCTGGCTTGTCCGCTGTTTTGACCACATAGATGCAACAAAGCTTGTAGACAGGCAAAGTTCTACCCTCAGCATTAAACAAAGTTTGAATTAGTTTTACTCAGTAGAACAAGGTGGCATTGAATTTGCTTGAATGAAATGTAGATCATTTATACAATAAGATATATCACATTAATTGCACCCTCGCAATGTTTGTCAATAATTGAGCTGGACCAATTTATTTTTATATTCATATTTTTATTTATTTGGAAATGATCAAAATAACTCATTTTGAATTCAGCATCACCATAGATGTGTTAACATGTGACTACCACTTGAGCCTACAGCAGTTCACCCTAACAGCAGGCTCTCAGGCTCAGGGTCTATACATAATTAAACAAGTGAGAACGCTCAGCTAGAGTCACCTTTACCGAGTACACTATCATGTTCATGAGGTCATTAAAGGTCAAACTGATCCTGTTGCTCTTTTGAGAACTTGGACACGACTCAACGTTTCCCCATTAGACTCATATCAACCAAGACACTGACTAGAGGGAGCTGGGCACAACCCAACATATTCATGTTTTTGCTAAACTGTAACATAAATAAAAAAGCAACCTACACATCTAATCAGGGCCGTGTAGAGATCTTCAGAGACGCATGTGCTTGTCAAGATTTCTGGTGATTTGGGTAGAAGAGGGTTGGAGAGTGTTGGTATAGGGTGGTTGATTCTCAACACGTTTGGTGACTGTAGATTTAAACCTGAAAAGATGTAAGATTTTGGAAACTGCAAACTGCCGTGGCATTCAAATCATTAAAATTTTTTACACATCCCATATCACATATATATCAAAACAGAGGTACCCCAGCAGTCTCCAGAGTCAAATATTCACACTCAGCCCTGAATATCTTACATCTTTTCTGGTTTAAATTGTTCTTACAGTCTACAGCCTGTGGTTACCAAATGTTTTGATGATCAACCACCCAACCCCAATACGCTCCAACTCTCTTCCACCTAAATCAACAACAGTTTTGACTCAGGAGAATGCTGTGGCACCCCTGTGGGATACATTTATATCGGTAAAAACCTATAACAGCAAATCCCATTTAAAGCGACTGAATTTTTTACACATCCCATATCACATATATATCCCACATACAATATCCTCTGATATCCTATTTGATCTATTCTATATGGGCTATTTATGTGATATGAAAAAAGATTCTAATTTTGCTTCAAGCAGAAATTACATTTCTTTAACACAATCACACTGTAAAAATGGGAACCAGATTGAGCTGAAAACAAATGTATATACTACCCATTTTAACCCAGTGACATTTCTGACTGTGTTTGCCTGAGTTTTCAAACACTGTAGATTCTCTAATTCTTTTATTTGCTTGGGCATAACAGCAACATGGGGTCATACATGCAGGATGTGTTGTATACTTGTATATTTCTTGTGCAAGATATCTATAAATGTGCAGAATCATTTGAATGACTTTTCAGAAATATTACAGTATACGCATGCACTGATGGCTGTTCATCATTTTATCAACAGCTGGCTATTCATCAGTTTGACTCCTATTCAAATGCTGCTGGCTGAGGTTAGATTGAGCGAGGCTTCCTGTCACAGACCAGAGGGATTCATCTGATCAAGGACACCGTGGTAAGCATTTTTTCCTAGTTGCTCCTTTTATCTATTTTAAAATAGCAAGATATAAATATCTATTTTAAAATAGCAAGAAGTAAACCTTTTTTTGAAATATCACAATACTAAGCCATGTGTAATTGAATTCAAATCAGAGCAAATTTCCCACTTGTGGGACTAATAAAGGTTTATCTTATCTATCTTATCTTGTCTTGTATCATACCAGCATATACAGAGGAGTAACCATTTATAGGAAGAACCAGTATGAGCTGTCTTAGTAAAGTGTTTGGCCGTTATGAAACACCAGAACAGCTTGGCATTGATCCTACAAGTCCCTGAAACTGTCCTGCAGGGATGGAGCACCATTCTTCTGAGAGATATTCCTTACCCCGATGATTTGATGAGGGCTGCCGGTCCAGAATCTTCAGTTCAGTTCAGTTGGGTCGAGAACTGGTGACTGAAAACCTGGTAGTACATGATTTCTGTCACTTTCATACCCATTAGACCACTCGCTGACCCCTTGTGACCCCTGTGGGGGCATTGTCATCTTGGAAGAGCCCACTCCCACCATTTCCATCTAGATAAATGATCTCTTTCATGATAACACTGCTGTGAACCCTCTAAGGCAGGGATGTCCAGCACAGTTTGATGGTTCTCCTCCTCAAACACATTCACTAAACCTGACAATTAACTGGTGAGGTGAACCAGGTGTTTCTGAGCATGGAAATCACCAGAACGTGCTGGACCACAGACTGGAGTTCAACACCCCTGTTCTAAGGGGACGAATAGACCCAAATCATTCCAAAACGCTCCCCACTGTATAACAGAGCTACCCAATCGCCCACTGTGGGGTCAAGCCTTCAGGTCTGTACTGTTCACTTGGTCTTCACTTAGTCTACATCTCTGTAGACCCTGTGGCTTGTACACCACTGACCTATCATTTGGTCATCATAGTGAAGGGTTTGTGCACTTTAGCCCATTAAAATATCCCTGATTGTGTAGTTATGGTCACCTGAGGAACAGCTGCTCTTAGTTCTCACACTACTAAACGAGCATCACGATGGCTGTGTGTTCACCACGACCTCCAGCCCCGTTTACTGCCGCCCTCCTCATAGATCTGAATTCAGGGTCATATCAGTCACTGTTTCTGTTGAAACGATGGCCAGTTAAGCAGCGTTTTGCAGCTGAAGTGCCTGCCATCCCCTCTTTCAAAGTCATTTTTCTGTTTGCTGTCCTGATCCAAAATCAAGGTAGGCCTGCTTAGTGTGTTGATACATGCCCCAGATGGCATCAAGTACAGTAGGATCTGTAGGTTTTTACCTTTAATTTGCCACCGGTCTGTATCTTTGTCTTAAAATAAGGACACGCTCGTTAAGGGGACATTTACAGCAAATAGCCTTTGTACTGTAATATTTAATGTAATCGTGCTGAAATAGTCCAAGGGTATCAAATGAGTGGCTGTAAGCTCCAGGTTTCCAGGTAGCGCCTCATTTAGAAACGATAGCTCATTTGAATGAAAATGGAAAACTAGAATAATTTGCATGATGAAACATTATTTTTTACTGACTATTGATGGTTTTATGGGAGAGCAAATGAAGCTCAGAATTACTACAATTCTGTTCAAGGACTTTTTTGGGGACAAAGTAATACCGTAAACCGTGACCTCCCATAGCCTTTCATTAGGTACAACATGACACTGCTACTGTAGCAATGAATACTAGCTGTCATGCTAATTGGTAAACAATTACTTCACGCCTATGTGAACTCATTTAATTATTAATTCACAAAGACAAGAGAGTGTGATGTTGCGGAGTTATTGTTATGCTTACAGTTTTCAGTAATTTTGTCCATGCAGCTCTTCAGTGGAATGCTATGGGAGATCATTTCAAGGGGACTTCCATCATCTTTGCAAAACTGCTGCAGAATTCAGTCACTGTAAGTTCAAGACACTCAGAGTGGACTGATGTGAAATGCCTCACTGTGGAGAAACTGAATCAGATTTTTTTTAAGAGGTGGTGAATGGAACCAGGGGTCTCTGTGACTAAAACACAAATATACAAATATTTTGTTTTCTGTCCAAAACCACAAGTGGACAGGTTATCAATGGGATTTTGTAAAGTGTAAAGTGACCATTCTGTCATATGTGAACACACCACAGCACACAGTGTGAGCAGCACGAAATTCCTCCTCTGCATTTAACCCATTTAACCCATTAAACCCATTTAACACATTTAACCAATTTAACCCATTCACCAAGTGAAGCAGCGGGCAGCCAGGAACACAACGCCCAGGGAGCAGTGTATGGGCACGGTACCTTACTCAAGGGTACCACAGTGGTGCCACTAGCAGTACTGGGATTCGAACCCACTGCATTCTGGTCGCAGGGGCAACTCCCTAACCACTTGGTCCCCAGCTGTTGGTAATGGTAAAATAGTGGAACATCTTAATTAATTGACAAATTGCATTGAAAAATATGTGTTATGGGCAAAATCTCATCTCAAAACAATATTAAAACAATGTCTCAGGCATCAGGAAGCATATTAATAGGCATTTCATGTACTAAGATCCGATGAGGGAGCTTTCAGAGACACTTTCAGAGACACTACAGATGTCTGGTTCCATTCACCACCATGGAACCGTGAATAATAAGACTGAACAATAGACTGGCATACAATACTCTGTTTAAAGGTGAACATCTGAATGACTAAACTATGCAGGTTTCCACCCGTTTTCAGGTTGCTCCTGGTCAGAATGAGACCCACCAACTTTACAGCCAACTTATCTACGGTAGTTCATATGATTTTGGCCCTTTCTTTGATATATTCTTCCCTGTTTCGGTGGTTGTCCCTTTCGTGGGCTTCTCTGCCAATGTCTTCATCCTGTGGATCCTCTTCCGGAAGCCTGGCCTGTGCTCCACTTCGGACCTCTTCACGGCAAACCTGGCCATGCTGGACGCTCTGTGCAGCTTGCTGCAGCCCATTGAGGTCATAGGCGCTATTTTCTCACTGAGTGATCGGATGATATTATGTTCTGTGCTTCTGAACCAGTTTGCAGGACCCCTTTTCCAGACGTGCACATGCGTGGACTGTTATATTGGAGTCTGCTATCCTATAACGTTCCTCAAATTCAAGGAGCCTAGGTTTTGCCTGGCAACGTGCGCAGTCGTCTGGGCAACAATGGTCATATTTTCTATCATTGCCTACCATGTGGGCAGCGACACTTCTGATACTAAAGTGCTAGAATGTATGGCAGGATTTCTGATTGGTGAACTGGGCATCATGTTCTACTGCAACAT
The DNA here is from genome assembly GCA_037974365.1 of Hydrocynus forskahlii. Lineage (NCBI taxonomy): Eukaryota > Metazoa > Chordata > Actinopteri > Characiformes > Alestidae > Hydrocynus > Hydrocynus forskahlii. The sequence goes on along the minus strand of JBBPCX010068261.1, from coordinate 3,230 downwards.
CAGGATTCTCCATGCTTTGATGCAACGCGGACCAGGCTGCCAGCAGGTCCACCCAGCCAAGCTCAGGGCCTACTGTACTGTGGTGACCTTGCTGATCATGGTCATGGTCCACTACGTCACGCCCGTGGTGAACTTTCTGATGATCTCCTACAATGAGGTGGATAGAATGTCGCTTTTCACCATCATGAGTTACATGCTAGCATGCATAAGCGGTTGCAACCACCCTTTCTTCTACCTGCTCAGGGCTGGGAAAATTCCCTGGTTCTTCTGCCCAAAGATTTAGGCCAGACAGATTCCAAAGTGGACAGGACTGTCTCAACAGTTCAGTCATGAAAGGGGGAGATTACAGAAAAGGTCCTTTGTGCTAAAAAATGTGCGCTAATTTGCTAGTTTTGTTCATTAGCAATGTAGGGCTTCAATCATAATAGTAAAAATAGACATAATTATATTTACGTGACTGTTTTCTAGCCTCTTATTATGTCTTAGAATTAAACAGGCTCTTCTTGTTACTGTGCCTTTAAGACTGTTATATGTAAATGAGCTTATAACTTTGGCATAAATGGGTGGGGCTAAAGTAGCATAGTTTGAATGTGTGGTTAATATGTAAATATGCTGGTTTTCATGACTTCACAAACACGCCTTGCAATGTAGCTTAGTGTGCATATGTGGTCTATATATGGTCTGAGGAAGTAAATCTACATTTTGAAACTTTGAATGTGTTTACATGCTACATCAAGCTCATTAATTTAGGAAAAAAGCAAAAAATGTACATTTTCCATGATAGGGGCCCTTTAATTAACAGGCAAAATGGCAATTCAGTTATTTGTTTTTCAATGTAATAATTTTCCTTTATTATAGCTTCTATTCTTGTCTGGATTGATTTCAGTTTTTCTGCAGAAATCGGCAGGGATATTTTCTAAACTCCTCCATAGTTCTGTCTGCTGCATTTCTGCTGCTCAGCATCCAAATGAGTCCGATTACAGATTTACATTCAGTCCAGAAAAGCATCCTCCACATCTCACGTGTCCAGTTTCAGTGTTTTAGTGTTCAGTTTTCTTAGTACCAGCTTCTTGAACAGACTTTCACACTTTCACACCCACAGTGTTGAATCGTCTCCTCTTCTTTATCCAGGAGGATGATCCTCTTTCTTAGCTTAGAAATGCCCCCTTTTGTCATTTTAGATGTAAAGAAATGTGTGTGGCAGCTGAGGTGTGTGTGGGTAGTTGCTTATATGAATGTATGCCTGTTTAAAGGGCTACATAATGGGAGCTTTGGGAGCAGCTCTAAATGGCTGGGTTGGAAGGATGGAGGAGTTAAAGTAGACACAACAAACACACAGATTTTATATTTTACTCTGTGTTGGAGACCTTTGTATAATCTCTTTTTTCACTAATAAATGAAGAACATGGCCAGTTTGACTGTAAATTAAATTAAATGAAGGGTCTGCTCTCGGTACATATATTATGTGATATTTATATATATTTTTTAGTAGTTTATAATTGTGTTCTGTATTCACAGCTGACATTCAGTGGCATGCAAATGTTTGGGTGTCAAAGGTTTTTTTTTTCCTGTGAATAGTTAAGCAAGTAAAATATGAATATAATTTTAAGTAAGAGTAGTGTAAAAGTGCCAAACCTTTACATGCCACCGTAGGTGAACGTTTAATCTGGACATTTCTCTTTGCATGCACGTGCCTGGCCAGTCAGGTGACTGTAATTCTGACCCTATAGGTTTAAGCACAATAAATACATCCTTGAGAAACTCTTTTGACGTGGCAGGAGTAAAGTCCACTGCCAGTGTTTCACTGTTCATTTCTGTTCACTGCTTTGAGGTTTCACACAGCAGAGTGCCGGAGTTTCTTGGACATGATGATGTCTCCAGAACCATAAATCCCAATCCTGGTCCTGTCCTGCACGTTTCAGAGCTCCCCCTGCTCCCAGTACACCTGATCCAACTAGCGAACTAATTAACAAGCCCTTCCTGAGGCGACCTGGGCGTATTAGAACAGGAAAAACATTACAACATGCAGGGCAGAGGGAGTCCAGGACCAGGATTAGGAACCAGTGATCTGGAGCACAGGTTTCTAATTCTGGTCCTGCACTGTGAATACAGTTCAAGTCCATTTTAAACCCCATTCCCCAATCTATATTACACTCTAAGGTACAAAATGTTCCGTAAATCTGTTCAAATGGTACTTTATCTTCACTTTTGCAGGAGAAAGAGGCACATTTGCAAAACTAATAATAAAAAGCCTTGAGTCCAGTGTGGGGTCAATCCAACTTCAAAGATACTTCAGGAAGTCAGCATTAAACCCACAGACCGGTGAAAAGCTACTGTGGAAAAATTCAACCATTTACATTTACATTTACTTTTATGGCATCTAGCAGACGCTCTTATCTAGAGTGACATACATCAGTGCTTAAGTCGTCCACATCTGTTCTTCATACCTGAAAAAGCTAAACTTAAACCAACATCTGCTTTTAACCAAGTTACTGCCAGCTAAGTTACAAACCTCGACAAACCCTGTCAGAGAAAAGTCAGAGGTTAAGTAAGGAAAAGAGGGAAAGAGGGGATTAAGATGGTGTTAAGAGGGTGAGTGCCTGAAGGTTTTTTTTAATTAATTTAGGGAACAAGACATTAGTAAGCAATAGCAAGAGGCCACCAAGGTGCTCCTTGAAGAGGTGGGTCTTGAAGACAGCAAGGGTCTCCTCGGATCTGATCGGAAGAGGGAGTTCGTTCCACCTCTGGGGAGCTGAGACTGAAAAGAGTCCTGATGCAGGTCTTCCTCTTCTTTTTAGAAGCGGAAGTTCAAGACGAGCAGTGCCTGATGCTCTTAGAGGACGAGAAGTGGCGCTGCTTGATCAGTGCAGACCAAAATTTGCATACAAGCATTTAGACAATACAAAAGTGTTTTGGGTCAATGTGCTCTGGTCAGACGACAAAGTCTGGCAGTGATTCAGCTCATGTTTGGAGACAGAAGGATCACCCCAGTAACAGGGAAGTAAGACGGTGGGAGCATCATGATGTGGGACGTCATCGAGGGGGAAATAAAAATGGGACAAGACAACTGAGCAGAATTTTGCATCTTATTGGCTAAAAAGGGATATAAGATGTTTTAACAAGACAGTGACCTCAAATTCATTCATTCATTTTCTAATGACTGTAAGACTGTCCCTGTAACTAATGACTGTAAGACTGTCCCTGTAACTAATGACTGTAAGACTGTCCCT
>JBBPCX010068260.1:0-12392 GCA_037974365.1 Hydrocynus forskahlii | reverse complement strand
ATAACAACCCCCACCCCCCACCCCCCACCCCCCACACATGCAGTAATAGCCACAGAGAAGCAACTGCAAACCATTGCTCATTATGAGTGAATGTGTGAGTGAAAATAAATCTCTGATTTAAACGAAACACTACGCACCAATGGAATAAATGTCCCGTTTTTTTTTCTTCTTTGTTCCCACTCTCTATTTGATTGCCGGCGCGGCTCTAATCACACATTCATGTCGAAGCGCTGCAGTAACCGTCACGGTGACGCGTTGTACTCTCAGCTTCTCAAAAATATTCCAAATGAGTCATGAAAACTGGGTCAATAAAGAATGAACAAACAGAGGAGCACTTCAACTTAATCCTAGTTCAGGAGAAGACGCCAGAAGCACACACTGGTGCTTTATTTAATTCGTTAAGACTTTAGAGGCCAAAGAGGTACTTTCGCTGCACTCAGATACTCTGGTGTATCTTTCGTGATTCCTTCCCAGGGCCTGCTGCTGAGCTCATATTTCGAATGCAGACCTGTGATCTAATAAGACAAAGAATCAAGTCTTTTTCTGATTGTAAAACTGATCTAGGCCACTGAATTGAATGTGCCAAATTGTTCCGGTGCTGATTAGAATCCACATAATTAGGAGAAAGTACAGTGGCCCTATGGTGTGTTCCACATGTGAACACACTATAGCACACCACACAGTGTGAACAGTGTGACATTCTTTCTGTGCATTTAACCCATTCACCAAGTGAAGCAGTGGGCAGGTAGTGACACAGCACTCAGGCAGCTGTGTGTGGACACAGTACCTTGCTCAAGGGTACCTCAGTGGTGCCACTAACAGTCCTGGGATTCGACCCCATGACCTTGCGATCACAAGGGCAACTCCCTAACCACTAGACCGACAGCTGCCCCTAGTGATCTGGTGCCAAATGAAGCTGGAAACCAATAGAAGAGGAATAACTGATTTTTCAACAAAATAAATGACATTATAGTAAATACATTATATTTCTGTCATATCAGTGGTCAGTACTTATATATGTCAGTATCAGTGGTCTTGTAGCCAAGAACAGGTCAGGACTCTTGGAGGCAAGAACAGGTCAGGACTCATTGATTAAAAAATGTAATTCCTTTTGCATTCAACATACTTTATAGATACCATACAAATAAATACAGAAATGTCATGGTGTACTGCGGGGAAAGAACGCACAACCAGCACCACAAAGATAGCTCAATGAGAATCTTTTATTTACAAACTCCAAAAAACGCCCCCGTGGGCGTACGCGAGAACTTTACTGAAACTGAAGTCCTTCTCCACACGGAGAGTCCACTCAAACTAAATTACGTTTTCTCTTTTCAGTCCACAGTCCTTGAGCCCAGGTCTCCCGACCTTGATGTTCCCGTTTCCCGAGGGCTCCTGCACTCTCACTCCTATAGGGAATAGACAGATTGATCACACACATCCACCCTGCAGAGCCACCCCTTGCTCCGAACGTCCGCTCCGTTTCCCGCTTGGTCACTAAGCCCCCTCTTTGTACTCCAACTCCACTGCCACTGGGGGAGTCACTGTAGGGGAGCAATAGGAAATGGGTTACCATGCTCAGAGAAGTGGTTGCTTGCGTTACCAGTTCTTGTCTTGTCCGCTCTAAGCCTGTGAGCGCCCCAGCTCCAGGCACCAGGAGCCGCGTGGGCACGAACCGAGCTCTGGACCTGCGATGCTGCATGAGAGACCTGAGTAAATATGTTTTTTCCTGCACTCCTTGACTGCCACCAAACTCCCCAAACCATAAGGGTGACTGAATTGAATGTGCCAAATTGTTCCGGTGCTGATTAGAATCCACATAATTAGGAGAAAGAACAGTGGCCCTATGGTGTGTTCCACATGTGAACACACTATTGCACACCACACAGTGTGAACAGTGTGACATTCTTTCTATGCATTTAACTCATTCACCAAGTGAAGCAGTGGGCAGGCAGTGACACAGCACTCAGGCAGCACTCTAATCATGTGACTTCCCCAGGCACCAGGAGCGGCGTGGGCATGAACTGAGCTCTGGACCTGCGACGCTGCGTGAAAGACCTGAGTAAATACGTTTTTTCCTGCAGTCCTTGATTGCCACCAAACTCCCCAAACCATAAGGGTGACCCAGCACTGCTTCTCTGGACCGGCCGGGTTTTAAACCTACATGCACATGCACACAACCAATCACGCGACACCAAGGATTAACCTCCCATTAGGACTATTAGCTACAACAGGTGGACTTGTGCTTGGTTGCCTGACAACCTCGGTGCAGGGCTAAACGAAGCTCATCCCTTGCACCTGAGTTGCCAGGCTCCCAACCACCACAAACACACACATGCATACCTTAACCCCTACCTGTCCAGGGCTGTACCACCTAGTATGTGGGCGACTGGCTCCTTTGGAGGCATGTCCGAGGCAGCTATAATAAAGAAATAATAAATGCATTATCTTATCAATCTGTTTTCTGATACCTGTTCAGTAATTGGATGCTGTGGGGAGCAATGACCTGATTTTTTCTCCTTTGCCAAGTTAGACAAAAGATGTTAAGGCTTTTGTGGCACAAGACAGTAACAATGGAAAAAAGAATATCTGTGCATAAGGCTAACTTTGTGAAACCCTGTCTAGTCCACTGTGTATGATGTGCATGACTTTGCATTAAAAAAGTTTGTTTCTAACAGAAGAGAGAGGTAAGGTCATTCAGGAGTGTGAAGTCTTCTCAGGAGTGTGTGTGACAGGGTAGTTGCTTCTACTTTAAAATACCCTTCGCTTTACACAGCTGGGCTTTCACAGGAACAGACAAACAAACAAAACACTCAAACAACCTCAAGGAAGATTTCTGAGTCCTCCTCAGCCATAGACAGAGACAAGCGCAAGGCCATTCATGTGCAGAGTTAAGACCAGGACCAGACCAGGCAACACAACTCCATACCAATTCAATAACTCTTTATATTATGTCACTTCATAAAGAATGGGCCAATAGAAATCATCCAAAATGTGTAATGACAGGATGAAAATCATGATTAATTAACATATGCTAATATTAAGTGGAGATCCTTTATGGATTTAATGATTTTCGGGATCCAAGTACATATTGCCTTGTTCCAGTCAAATTCTCCTACAAAGTAAGAAAATCTAGAACCCTTCAAAAATATTCAAGAGGTATTAAATTAGCACTATTAGAAATCCCATAAGGGTGTTAGCAGAAATGTATTATCATAGTATTATTATAGTATTATTGTACAGACGGTACACCACTGTTTTTTCCTTCTCTGAATCTGTCCATTTTGCATATACAAGCTCTTCTGACAGGGACATTACAACAAACTAAATATCAATTTTCTCCCTTTATTTCTAACAATGTTAAGAATAAATGCAGGTGAAAGATAAAAAAAAGATGTCTTGCATACAGAGCTCATTTATGAAAAGAGAATAAATGATAAAGAACACAAAACAGAAATGACACCTTTGTTGATGAGAGAATGGAGTCATGCTGGTTCAACACACTTAGACAAACTCTGAACTGTGAAAGCTTTCCATTTGTTTCATATCAATACAACAGGATGAAATCTATTCACCAAATAGAGAATGAAAAGAAGCATTTCACGTCGTCCTGTAAAAGGGATCACTTACCGAAACAAAGGAGAGAGTAATTCAGTTTTCAGAGTGTCACATTTACCCAGTGCATTTATATCCTCAGTTTACTGTAATTCATCAATGAGTGAGCGCTCGTTAGTTCCATTTGGGAGATGCTTTATTGACCAATTTGAATCTCATGCTGATTGCTGCGTTTGTGCTGTTGTTGATTACTAATTGCATTGTGCCTCCTGCTAAATTAAGTCAGAAACGGAGAATAGAATGTGGCATTTAATTACCGCGTGCTTAAAAATGGCAAGCAAATTCACAGAATAAAGACTCCCAGTAGATTAGCTGTGATTGTTAAACAGGCCTGAATTACTCTTTATTGTGTCTTTATTCTGGGGGGAATCTGACGGCTGTGACAGCTCACTCTCCACGCAGATGAAGAATTCCTTCTTGGATGCTAACAATCAGGGAAGGCCAACTACACATGAGAAAACGTCTTGCACACCACCCTGACACGTCACCACCCTGTCTCTGATTTGTGGTGCATGTCCATTTGGTTAGTCGTCTGTTTAGTCAGTGGAGATCTGATGCATTTACTCAGTATGCAAAGTAAGTTATATTCAATTGACCTAATTGACTCAAATGTATGGACAAAATTTCAGAACACATACTAAATCCCATTTTCCAAAATCTATTGTGACTTCTTGCACAAAAAAAAATCATAGCTATGTATTTTCAGATGGTGGGTACTGGATAATAATTCTGTAACTGGGGGATGCGGGGGGGGGTTTAATAATTTTTACATTGGGGAGTGGGGGTGGTAATAAATTGCTTCACAAAAGTTTACACTAAGGTGAATGATTTCTGAATGTTTCAAATTGCCTAATGGCTTGTTATATATGAACATATAACAGCCAGCTAGCCAACGTTTTCTAACATAACTAGCTAACTATTGATTGGATATGTCAATAATCTGATTCCATAATAGATTTGAATCCATTTAGCCCACATGGCAACTGCAGCTACTAGTCTCTCCTCCATGTTTAAGTGTGGGGTCTTATCAGGAGTGTTGTTAGGCATGGACAAACTATGTGGTTCCCTAGGGCAACACCAGCAAGGAAGGCACAGACCAGGCACCAGTAGGGTGTAACAAATGGTCACCTTTACCACTCTTGCCAAAATTTAAGTCTACCAGATCCCTTCCGGACAAAACTCACCTACAGAGCCAGAATGGCTAGAACTGCCACCGGCTCTTGTGCACAAAACAGAAAGTAAAACATGCATCAGTTTATTAAAATGGATACATACCAACAGTGACAACAGGTGGTGTATCCAACAAGGTTGGGCAACATGGCAGCAATATAACATATAGTTTTTACAAGACACACCATGTCAACATTTCTGTTTTTACACATTTCTAATACGAGAAATGAACAAGTGGTGCCACATTGAAAAAAAATCATATAAAATGTACCATGATTTATAGTCAACATTTCACACACTGATCTACACTATATCAACTGAAACTCTAAATAAGGTCTGTTTAATGGCACGCAGTTAGTTCATGTTCTTTAGGAAGGGATAATATCAACAATATGTCTGATAAAGCATATTGTGATTTCATTTATCACAATAATTGTCATTTTGCCCAGTGCCGCAATGTAACTGTCCTGTTGTATAACAAAAATAGCATTACAGAACTTAACCAGGATCCATGTTACTGTATAGAGCAGTGGACTTGATGCCCTTGTGGAGGTACTTGGAGGTGAAATGACCTGAGCTTGTCATTAGAGAATTTATTTTTGCCCTTTTTGAGAAGCCTGCTGTTTTTGCTCAGTGCTTCAGTTTTGCGTCTGTTGCTAGGTTTCATCAGTTGCATAGAGAAATGATGTTTGCCATTATTTTTAAAAGGTGAGTCATTCCCTTCGCTGTTTAACACCACTTGGCAATATTAGCCATACCAAGCACTGTGCACTAAAGTATTCTTTTATTTGCAGAATTTCCAAGCCAAACATCTAGTGTGTTTAAACATCCAAATCTTTGTTTTAGCCACAGTATCCATGATATATATCTAGTGCATTTATTAAGTAGAACAAAAAAGTATGCAAATTAATCTGAAAAACATTAAACATGATGAGGGAAGGCTTAGGAAATCTTCCAGTAGGAAATACTGCAGCTCTGAAGGGGTTTACTTGGTCTGCATCGATGTTTAGGTACATGGTACATATCAAAACCTGTTATTTTGGAGATACTCTGAGCCAGTCATCTTCCCAATCACAGATTCTTCTGATTGCCCATTTTTTTCTGTTTCCAACACAACGACGTCAAGAACTGATTTCAAAACCTGGCTGTTTTGTCTCTAATCTTTGACACACCTTACACAGTGGTAGTCGCCTAGTGTTTAAAACACTTGCCTGTGAACCTGATAACCACAAAGTTGCAGAGTCTCAGTCCAGCCTGGACTGATTTAAAAAACCCTAACTAACTTTTAGTTTTACTTCATGAAAGGAAAAAGAAAGCTGATGTAATGTCCATCAATAACAACAGTGTAACAACAGTGGAAATCAAACCCTTGCTGCAGTGTTTGATCAGGGAGTCATCGAACGTGGGGATTAAACACAGGCTCAGAAAAGTTAAAAAGTAAAAAGGGGGAAATACAAGAAAATGCAGAGAGAATAATTACTTTAAAAGGGAAAACCAAACCCGAGTACACCTGGGAGCAAATGTGGGGGCTTGAAGAAAGCAAAGAGAAGCGGTTAAGGAAGTAACAGAGCCAGGGCTAGTGAGTGAACAAGGGAAAGAAAAGAATGGAGGCTAAACCAGAAAAGGTCATGGATGGAGCCTGGGAGTAAGGAATAACAGGGAGAGAAACGTAGATCGAGAAGCTGAGGATGAATCAAGGGAAGCGAGGAAATATTTGGAGTAGTACTGATATAGAGAAAAGAACACAAGAGAAGCAGTGAGGAAAGGCTGGTGAAGCAGGTAGTACATCTAAAGATATCAAGGAAGGTCAGGAAATGCAAGAGAGCAAGCCACATGGAGGGAGTCTGAACTCATGACTTAACGACAAATGTGGAGAGAAGGGATTACATAGTGATGCCTGATGAGAGTAATAAGTAAAAACAAGTGAGCACAGGTGTGGAAATGAGGGGCTAGGTCAGAAAAATCCTCACCCAGGAGGTGCCCCAGGGTACAACCACATGGAGCATTAGAAAGACACGTTGGGTTGTTTCTATAGGTTAAGTAAAAATGCAAATTTTGCGTAAGACTATGAAATTACACATAACTGAGTCAGTCTCATGGTCTGTGAGTTGACAACTTTTGTTAAAGTGAAGGCTATCAACCTTAGACCTTAGTTCATCCATAGATGCAGGAACACGTGTTGAGTAGAGGGCTGGCAAGAACCCCACAGATTCTGTACATGACATTGAGTTTCCAGATTAAAATGAAATGCTCCCAAGATGGAACGTAGTGTTAGCTATCCCATCATACTAACATTAACCTGAACAAGAAAAAAATCAGTTACCAGCATGGTTTTTCACATACATACAAAATACATTTGAAATGAATTCCACACTCAAAATTTATTTTGACAAACTTTGCTGAGTTGTACACTACAGATTCTCTTTAGGCAGGATTAACCAGGACTTTGGCCAAGCTTGTCCAGCCTAACAGTAATATCAATAAAAACAATGAAGCACAGAGGATAGGTCAAATGATTTAAAGGGAAACTTGATGCAAATATGTTTAAGTGCTTCTTGCATTTGTCTTTAAAAAGAATTTTAATTTCAAGTTTAGCAAACACCTTCTGATGAGTTAGCTAGATGGTGGGAATAATTTGTGATACACTGCAATTGAAAAAAAAACATTTTTTCCCTGTGAAGTGGTGAATGCACAAGAAAGTATAGTCAGGGGTTGACAATGTTTTTTTTTTTTGTTCTAGTAGTCCGAGTACCTACAAGAATGAATAGGTCTTCATCAAAATAAAAAATCTTCCACCTCACTATCCATGTCATCCTCACTTCTGCTGTCAATTTCACCAGTTCTACCACTCAGGCTAGAGTGATATGCTGTCTCCTCAAAACTACATCTTGTGCAAAATTACGGATTGTCTGTGGGTGTTTTCCTTCACTGCACGCAAGAAGGAACATATTTTCATGAGTTTTAAACTGTTCTTCATTTTATTTGTCTTTCCATTGATCAAGGACTGCCACTGACCTCCCTTCTTGGCAAGCCTTTTCTTGTTCCATGGCCTCAATAACTTTTTTTATGCTCTTTGCTAGCTTCATGTTAATCAAAAACCGGATGGCTACCTTTTAGCCCCCATATAGTACACATTATTTTTCTTTTTCAGGTTTTCCTTACCTGAGTTGTGGTATTTAGAGATCCAGTATGAAGTTACTTAAATTAGGCATGCTTCTGTACTGTGAAGACTGAAACCTGCCGCGCATTTTACTGTTTATCCCATGCATGCGTACTTGTGTACCACTTATGTCAACCCCTGCATATAGTTAATGTTGTGCTGAATAATAATTCTTGTACTTATTACTTTCAACCTTGGTGTTTCATGAATGTTCCTTTATTGCTGTTTATCAGTGTGGGGGTGATGTTTCCCAGTAGTTGTATGCTGTTGTCACATCCCCAGTCAGTGGCCGCATGAAGGGCTTTTATGTTGACTAGGGGTGTGGTATCATCCCTGGCCAGGGACATCAGTAAGAGCTCTTGGCTGGCCAGGGATGAAGGACTAATTATTATCATGTGATTTGTATTTTAAGTTCTTAGTTTAAAAAAGCTGTCTATGAGTTTGTGTGTTGTCGGTTCCCCAACACGTTATCTGAATTGTGTCTGTTCAGGTCTCTTGTTTTCAGTTTGGAGTTTTTGGGTCCTCATACCATTTCTGGGTTTGTGTTTATCAATAAAAGAAAGAATGAAAGTCTGCTCCTGCACCTCCTTCCTGAATGGGCATAGCCCAGTTGTGACAGCTGTATTATACAGTATGTTCTTGAGAATATGCTGATGGACAAAAAGACAGAAACAACTACAAAATAAGGAATTCTATGGTGCTACATGATATCACATAGCTAGATTTTAAAAATATGATATAAATGAAATGCTGCTTTTAGGTTGGAATGCCCCTGTTGATATAAATGTTGATATTTCTGTGTCTACAAATCTCAAGGTAACTTTTCTTCCTGCAGGGATAAAACAAATAACAAACAAATACACTTAGCACTTAAACTAACTGACCTCGCATATAATGGGGGTAATTTTTAGCATATTTTGCGCCATGCAGTAATGATTTAAAACACTGATTTGATGATTCCGGCCCAAGAGTTGCTGTGTGTGATTCAGGGCAGGCAGACTGTGTACGGATAGCCCATTCCAGTAATGAGTATAATCAACAGGATAGATCGTCACCATCAGGCCCACCATCATTGCTAACAGCAAAATGGCCTTCTCTTCCCAGTAAACAATGTACAATTCTCCATCACGACCAAAGAGCTGGCAAAGTGAGAGAAATCTACTTTGGTGGGAATTGACTTTCTGAACCTGGAATTGAAATAGGACCTTTATATAGTGTGAAAGGTTCCTCACGCTTACACAACTCATTGACAAAAATCAGTATTTCCCATCTATTGAAGAAGAACCATCTATTCAAACCAGTTCTCAGTGACCCCCAGATGGTCCACACTAATGCTTGTTCCCAACTCCCAACATATGGTCCTAGAAATGTCCATGTGGAGCACCAGTTAAGATTACTAGTCTAGTCTTTTATGGGGCTTTAATCTTCATCTAGGCTTTTACACTGTTCAAAATTAAACTTCTTGCTTCTTTAACATTATGTGGAAATTATTTCAACTTGAGAACATTTTATAAAAATTGTTCTTTAAATAATTAGCCATTGAAAAGTACATAGATAACCTTTGTCTATGCTGAAAATTTGGCACCTTTATTTTTAAAACTGTAGGCTTAGTATATATGACTGGACCAAAGCCCATCTTTGATTGCTGCATGATTCTTCAGCTTATTAGGAAAATGATTTCAGTGAGCCATGTTAATGTTCTCTTCAGGTAGAGTTCTGGTCTAGGATTTGTCTAATTCTGCCACTGGTAATAAGAATAGGACATTCACTAACCCGTCAATGATACTCTTTCTTTTTGTCTTATTCTCCCATTTCTACTCCATGATAAGTTTGCCTATGGCAAAAAGCACAACTCTGATAGTTTTTATGTCTTAGAACAACTCTCATTACAGGCCTTTGCTACTAAATGATGTAAAAATATCTTGGTGATTACAAAAATATTGAGGGTGGGTTTGAGCCGCAGGCTTTGAACTATATTCTTCCTATTTTGCTTCAGTTGGAAGGAATAAAGGGGTGGTGGGAGCATGAACTCTATGGATGTGTGTGAGCTGCAGCATCTAAATGCCCTGGATTAGAGACTAGTGGCATGTTCAGGATTTTATACATGGGGTGGCAGAAGAGGACCGAAAGCAGACAGAGGGGAGACACCATTTAATCATGTACAGAATTATGTAAAGATATTTGCTGGAGTGCAGTATGCAATAATAAATAAACTACAAATCTGATGTTCTATGCTATTCTGTTCTATTACATTAAAAACTAGATGTCTAGTATGCACATATGTTAAGAATATGCAATTAATAATGACAGAAAACACATTATCTAGTTAACCAATTTACAGGGAAGACAAGTTAAAGATGATCTAGTGGATAAACCATCTGTGAGAACCTGTTTGGAGAGAGTGCTGTGTTCTTACTTTTGTTTTCTTCATGTGGTCCTTGACACCAAATTTGGAGTTTTCCACAACTATACACATTCCCTTAACATTACATTGTCTGAGTATGTTTCAACTGATGCAGTTAATTTTTATTTTAATCCAAATCGAGCAGAGTTCCACTGGGCTGAGGAACATTTGCTACTGGCCTGCAAGGAAATGGCAGTAATTTAACTTGGAAAAAGCTAGACAGTAATGAGCTATCACTCTGGTTTTTTGCAGTGGGGATACTTTGGAGAATTAACTGGAGTGTACATTTTTTGATCACTCCTGATCAGGCTGACAGTAACAGCATGCTGGTCATTGCAGAATGTGTTCCCCGTTCACTGTGGCTATCATGTTCCACGCACAATGTTAACAAAAGTAAGTATACTGTACATCTGGAATATTTAGTTTTAAAATACACTATATTGCCAAAAGTATTCACTCACCTGCCTTTACAATGGGATGTCAATTAAGTGACATCCCATTCTTAATCCATAGGGTTTAATATGACGTCGGCCCACCCTTGGCAACTATAACAGCTTCAACTCTTCTGGGCAAGCTCTCCATAAGGTTTAGGAGTGTGTTTATGGGAATTTTTGACCATTCTTCCAGAAGCACATTTGTGAAGTCAGACACTGATGTTGGACGAGAAGGCCTGGCTCGCAGTCTCTGCTCTAATTAATCCCAAATGTGTTCTATCGGGTTGAGGTCAGGACTTTGTGCAGGCCAGTCAAGTTCTTCCACACCAAACTCGCTCATCCATGTCTTTACGGACCTTGCTTTGTGCACTGGTGCACAGTCTTGTTGGAACAGGAAGGGGCCATGCCCAAACTGTTTCCACGAAGTTGGGAGCACAAAATTGTCCAAAATCTCTTGGCATGATGAAGCATTCAGAGTGGGCCAAGCCCAGCTCCTGAAAAACAACCCCACACCATAATCCCCCCTCCACCAAACTTTATACTTAGCACAATGCAGTTAGGCAAGTACCGTTCACCTGGCAACCACCAAACTCAGATTCGTCCATCAGATTGCCAGATGGAGAAGCGTTATTCATCACTCCAGAGAACGCGCCTCCGCTGCTCTAGAGTCCAGTGGCGGCGTGCTTTACACCACTACATCCGACGCTTTGCATTGCACTTGGTGATGTATGGCTTGGATGCAGCTGTGTGGCCATGAAGTTTGGAAGTCTGTAGCGACTGAATCAGCAGAAAGTTGGCAACCTCTGAGCACTACGCGCCACAGCATCCGCTGACCACACTCCGTCAGTTTACGTGGCCTACCACTTTGTGGCTGAGTTGCTGTCATTCCCAAACGCTTCTACTTTGTTATAATACCACTGACAGTTGACTGTGGAATATTTAGTGGCGAGGAAATTCCATGACTGAACTTGTTACACAGGTGGCATCCTATCACAGTACCACACAGGAATTCACTGCGCTCCTGAGAACGACACATTCTTTCACAAATGTTTGTAGCAGTGGTCTGCATGCCTAGGTACTTGAAGTTATACACCTGTGGCTATGGAAGTGATTGGAACACCTGAATTTAATTATTTCGATGGGTGAGTGAGTACTTTTGGCAATATAGTGTAACTTCTTAAAATGAGCTTTATTAATCTATTTTTTTAAGGTAAGTTATGAACTAAATATACATATACATGTATCTGTCCTTCAGGAAGGGAAATGTAAGCCATTTAAGACCTTGGTGTACTTTTCAGTGTACATTTACACTGTACAAAATGATCCTATTATGTACTCTTTTCCCCTAAGAGTTAACGACTCTAGAACTTCACAGGTTTCAGGTTCAATTTGCAGGAAGCTGTGTAAATTAAGATCTTAGATGTGTCGTAAATGATGAACAGAGCTGTAAATGATTTCATAATCAGTGAGAGAATGCGAGAAATAAACACCCAAATTGACTCGTAATTAGAAAGTGGTGATCAAGTCTCGATACTACGGTGGCCCTGAAGTGCAAACCACACCAACAAATCGCTAAACACAACAACAAATTGAGAAACACAAACTAATT
>JBBPCX010068259.1:0-12392 GCA_037974365.1 Hydrocynus forskahlii | reverse complement strand
TGTGTCTGAAGGTGCTTTACATGTAGATGCAGCAGTTAATGTGGAATCAGATTTAGCTGATCTGATTAACGATGATGGCAATGAATCAGCTTGCAATGATAAGCCAGACTGCTGGACAAGTGACCAAGCGCAGTACAAATGATTAAATTAAAATAGTTTTGAACCAACACATCCTAAAGACCGCACAAATGTCAAATGTCGGAAAATTAGAGTTCCTGCACTTATTTTTTCCCACTTCAAGCACTGTAAGGGTAACACCCACGGCAATACAAGTGGAAGATAACACGACTTAGTATCACCTTAATCACTGTACTCGAGTCCCCAGGAATCTATAACCTAGAGCGGAGTCAGAAGAAAGTGATAGTGATGAGTCTTCCACAGGAGAAGACCGTGGAACTGATCAGGGGAGCTCTGCAGCAAGACAGGAGGAAGGTGCCTCTCTCAATCAAAGTGCATCTTCAGCCAGAGGAGACAGAAGAGCAAGAGAGGTCAGCTCAGTGGAAGACCAGGAGATTGCAGCAGCATGCACTGAGGTGCCAGAGGGGACAAGGGAGTTGGAAAAGAAAGCAGAAGGGCCTCTGACAAGGTTGCAGGCAGTGTGACTGCTTCCCATCTCAGAATCAGCTGGATTCTCCGGCCAACTAATAGTACCAGATAAACAGCCAGTACAGATTGGCATTCTCAAGAAGAAGGAACTAAGTCAGGTATTGCTGATCTTTGGCTATCTGATGATGTCAAGTTTGCTGCTCTTGGGTTTTTTCGATGGTCTCCTCCCGGTTGACCCAGTTGTGGGCCAGTAGGGATCTCCAGAGCTGCCAGGTCTCATCAGCATTCACATTGGTTCAGACTGGCCATATAATCAACCATGAAGTGATAGAGTGTAATGAACAGAGTTTGAATGGCTCAACAGATATAAAGCAAGAGAGAGAGAGAAGACAGGTCATTAACTGTGCCCTAGCTGCAATAATATTAGCAGCTCGAAGTGGACTTGTATCTTAACAAAAGAGGTAGTTTTGAAATATGGCCAGTAACAGATGAGTGTGGTGTCACAGATGTAGTTAACATTAAGACTAAATATTTGGTTGATCATTGTATATTCCTGAATACAGCAGAATTAATGACTAATTCTGCTAATAGCGACTAAATTATTCACTGTTGATTCTGGTAAGTTTAGAAATTATATCCGTGTTGGAATACACCAGATAGGACTGAAAGAGCACTTGATGATCAGTCTTAACCATTTACTGAGGATATGGATTTACAGGAAGTGCAGTTTAATACTTGGTATCAAGATGTGCAGTATACAGCTAAAGAATAAATCAGAGTGTGTAGTTTGTGCGCGGTCACCACTAGCTGGTTATACTCCCTAATCCATATTCTTATGAACATTGTGCAATATTCAGTAGACAAACTTTGGATTGGCTGTTGGCAGAAAAAGGGTGTGTGTGTGAGATGTTTGGTGACCAGTGTTGCACCTAATGCACATACCTAATAACATAGCACCAGGTGGGTAATTTACTGAAGCTATGATGAAAATGCACCGACTCAGGCTAGAAATAAAAACAAATGCAGGAAGAGATGCGCATATAGGGGAATGGTTCTCTAACTTGTTTGAAACATAGAATGTAATGTTAATTAAAATAGCCATTATATTAATTGGAAGCCTCCTGATAATTGGTACGTTAGCATGTTGTATAATTCCACTTTTAAAAGTTGTAGCGACCAAAATGATAACTAGAACTGCAGCAAGCCAGATTATCGTTGTAGCAGCACAGGACTTTTCATCTCTCTCTTCTTCCCATTATAATTTTGGGGTGATGACGTCTCTGTGAGAGTAGATTGTTGATTGTATGGAGTAGCGGCCTTAAGTGTGGCCAGTGATGTACTGGAGACCTCTCCTGGTTCACAACACCAGTACCGTGTTACTGTACGCAAAGTACAAAGTGGGCAAAGAGGATGACCTGGTGTTTCACCAGTTTGGGAAGAACTTTGAGGGCCTATGCCACATTTCTTTATTCTATACCTGTGTGATGTTAGTTTACTATGTATGTAGTTAGTCATTTTCCCTTGATATGTTCTGTTTTATTCTTTAAGTAACCTTTGTGTTGCTAGTTTCTACCCTACATTTAGTTATGTTTCTGGTGCATGTACATTTTTGTCCAGTTGGTGGCAGTAGTGGTGCCGCTAAAGGGAATAGATACTGCGTTGTACTACGGAGGAAAAAAGAAGCGCAAACTAGAGATACAGGCAGTAGGACTACCTAAAGCTAAAAGGAAGATTAGAAGCAAAAACATTTGAAGATAAGTAAAAGTTTTCCCACGGACATTTTCACCAGGGGAACGCGGGCCATAGAGGAAATTCAGAGGATATAGAAGACATTATTTTCCTCTCTCCAATGAGTTTTTTGTTTGCTGCTATGTGCGAGACTACCCAGCGTGGTTTAATCTAGTTTAATCTAGTATACTACATTAAACTAGATTAAACCACGCTGGCTAATGGACATCTTGCTTAAATAACTCTTACATGGTTAATTAAGGATGAGAAAATACACAGTAATTGCTACATATGGAAACAAAACCAGTCGGAGCTGAACTTGTGTATAATGAGCTACGGTGCTACTGGAAACCATGTTGTGTGATGTAGAGCAGTGTGGAATATATGTGAACTTTAAGATGCTGTATATTTCTGTATATAGATTTTTTGTGATATTATTTCCAGATCTCGGATAGATAATTTCTGAGAGAATAATTGAACATTGCCCTGCTATGCAGGTTGTTTTTTTTCTTTTACCATAATTCGAGACAATCGATTGGACAAACTGCTGTTTGAGGGACACGCAGCGGTTTAAATTGAAATAATTGTGTATAAAAATATCTGTGACGCACATGAATATATGAAGAAGCATATTTGATTGAGTAAAGACACTTTTTGTCTTTATTTATATACTAAAATTTTAGTTTTTCATTTGTTGCCTCAGGGCAACATTGTGCAGTTAGACCACTTTTGGTTTGTTGTCTCAGGGCAACAAGATGCTATAAGAGTACTAAAATGCCAAGGTGTTTTATATTATGTAATAAGTTGAATGAGGACCAAACAAGTAATAAATACATTAGAAGTTCTATTGCAACAACAACAACAACAATTTCAAAAAGTCTTATTTCAACAAACATCAGTGGAGAAGGGGACCTAGTACATTCCAGTCCCGTCTGGATGCCACAGCCCACTGGATGGTCAAGAATGAAAAGAAAGGGAGATGCAAGGTATCAGGATGCAAAGATACACCTAAAGTTAAGTGCCAAAATGTGATGTCCACCTGTGTTTCACATGCACCAGCAACTGCTTCCTCAAGTTCCATACTGAATAATACAGACTGTGCTTTGTAAAAAAGACACACCAATTCAATCAGTACCCCACAAACACACAGTGCAGCTAATCTCTAACCCACAGATCCATAAAACATATGTGATTGATGTTTGTTGAAATAAAACTTGGTGAAACTGTTGTTGTTGCAGCAGTAATACAAACATTTTGGTTTCGGCAGTTTGCTTAAATATTGACGACTGCCGAGGAGCCTACAGGCTACAAGTTTCCCGACGCTTGTTTAAGATGCCAAACTTCATAGTAAGGAGAAAATAATTCCCTAGCATTTAGTTTAGTGCCGCATCAGTCTCAAAGGCTTTTAATGTCCCAAAACAAAGACAAGATCTGCAAAAGGTACAGATCAGAAAGGAAATTGATTTATAAGGGCAGAACTGCCTTAGAGCTGGCCCATACAGGGTTCAAACTCGCGACCTTGGCGTTATTAGTACCACAGTCTTACCAACTGAGCTAACCGGCCTTTGGCTGTGTGAAGAATAAGTGAAGATGGGCTCGGCTAAATGAAATGGGCAATAATGGTAAGCCATTATTGTGTGTGCGTTTGTGTGGTATCTCAACTAGGGGCATAGGAGATAATGGACAACACAGCGTTTAATGTTGATGCATGGTTGAGGTGGTATGGGCCCGCAACGCGGAGCATTTGGTAAAAAAAAAATTGTCTTTTTTTTTTTGCTTTAATCCATGTTTTTGGTATACTATTTGGGATTTATAACAGACAGACATTACAAAAGAAAATAAATAAAAAGCTTACATTTTGTTTATTATTTACATTAAAGAAACTTTGGCTGTTCTAAGTAAAATCCTGTTGTTATTTGCCTACTCCTCTTTGAAAAGTTCCTTAGAAAGGGCATTGACACTTTGAAATAACATTCTTAGCCAAGTGTCCCTTACATTTGGATGATTGAGTGTTTGGTTTTACAGGTGCTTCTTGTTTATGTATTTTTGGATTGATGTCTCTCCTTTTTGGTTGTCTTTATTTGGCTGAGAGTTGGATACTCAAGTCCGCCTGTTATTTAGGCAGTTCTCTGACTCGTTGTCAGAGAGAGGGGGTATTAATGTAGATTTAAATGGTAAATATTTTAATATAGTATGTTTTCGCTCCCATTAAGTTTAATGTACAATATATTTAGACACAAAGGCTGTATGACTTATGTAGGCATGGCAGATGTTTATGACACTGGCCTTTGAAGTAGATTGAGAGAGCCTGAGTTTCAGGACGTTCCCATGCTTAAAATAAGAAACCATTACTGTATCTCAATGACACCTCTCAGGATGAGAAATTCAGACCATCAAAGAGTTTAAAAAAAAGTGCTTGCCATGGGTTAATGAACACTGATGGCCATATGGTCACAGGAACCAGTGAAGTTTGGAGCCTATTGGCAAAGGCCATAAAACCCCCTGTAGGATAAAAGAGAATCCTGATGGTCACACACCCCCAAACCAGAATTAATTAAAACAGCCTTTAATAAAACAGCGTCACCTCAACTCTGCCTGCAGTTGATTTTTTAAAGACCTTGATTTCTGCCCGCATTCTCCACAGCAACTCCTGCATTTGTGTATGAGCCGACATGACAAAACCTTAAAAACTCAACATTAATGCACCATTAATCACGTCACTATTAAAATCATAAGATAAGAGTAATGAATAGTGCAGAGGCTGGAGGCTCTACACGTGAGTCAGCTGGGATGCTAGGCACCTGATTACAAGCTTACCTTTCTTGTGTTGTTAAGTGTTCCCTTGTTTAGTTTGGTACCTTCTATGTCGTGATTGGTTGTGCATGTCAAGCCCCTCTGCATGATGCAGCTTAAATGCTAGCCGGTCCGGAGAGAGGGCGTTCGGTCACCCAGCTCCTATCCTGGTTTGTGCATGTGTGAGTTTCATTACAGCCTGTGTAGAACTAAGGGAAGCACGGACTTGTGTCTCTCCATCCATCTCTGCCTGACTCCTGCTGGCCGCGCTTTAACTGGCAGTAGGAACGTGAACTGCAGTCTGGAGGAAACACTGAAGCTAAGGCTTCCCTGAGGCATTCACGGTAGACAGTGAAAGTCTGCTCTCTCTCTGTGTGTCTCCTCTGTTTCTACAGGCCTGAATCTGTTAGAAGGCTCTCACCTCAAGTGGTCCCACGGGAAGCGGGCCAACCTTACTGGCCACCATTGCAAGTGAGCCTAATAGTATCTAGAGCGACTCGGACCGCTACCTAGTGCACCCCTCAAGCCCTAGTCCTACTGAGAGTGGATGGACTTTTGTGAATTGAAACCTGCACCAGTGTTGTGAAGGACTTGTTATATTTGGAGCTCCTGGAGCTCATTCTGTGCTTAAGTTCATTAAAGTTCATTTTGTTTTGAAGTTCTCTCCCGCAGTTGCATCCTCCTTGCTTGCACGACATGACACCTAGGTCTTAAATTTGACTATTTTACTTAATTAAAATGTAAATGGATAGTTACATTCGACACCGGTTAATTTAAAGATATTGTTACATATTTTTCAACAATATTTTGACAAAACTTTCGTCAGGTTATCTCCAGTTTGTTGAATTCTGTTGCCGCATCCACTTCCATCAGTCATCTCATAAAACCATTGTTAGTTTTATATTAGACACATATTGGTCCGTTATAGATAGAAATGATTATATAGATAGAATACATCTTGAAGATCAATGACAGGACATTCTGTTAACCATATAAATAGCCACATTCACAAAACGGCAGATTATTCAGAGCTCTCAGGTATTGCTTACTCTCATTCAGTCTGTTGGGTTTTTGGTCTCACACCCAGTGCTGTCATTTTGATTTAGCACAGTCTGTTGATTGAAGCATAAATAACTCCTTACACCCTATCTGGCAGTCCCTGGTGTGGTCCTGGAGGTGGCCACTGTGCAGCACAGTTTTGTGATTTCTCTGGTTCAACTCAGCTGTTAATTGGTAGGTTTATAAATTTTTTTTTGAGGGTGGGAACTACCAAATTGAGCTGAACACTGGCCTTCCAGGACAGAATTTGAACACTCTTGCCCCTGTATAGTGTACCGCACAGGTCATGAAACAGAATCATCACCAGAAAACTTTATTGATTGTGGAGGAAATTGCTTATGTTACATCTGCACTGACACACTGAGACAAGAATAATATAACATTTTAAATATAAATGAATCTAATAAAAGAATCTGCAGAAAAAAACACATTATGAAAACCCTTCGCTATATGCACAAATGCTAAAGTTACTGTTAAGTTCATTAGTAGTAACACAAATGGTGGTTAGGAGTGTGTTATGTGCATGTAAAAGAGATCATTAGTGTATAAGTAGTATTGACATAAGTAGTGATATTCACATGGTAGAACGATTGCACATAATAGTAATAAGATGTTGCACAAAATGAAATGTGTAAGCATCAAATAAGATGCACAAAATAAGATTTATGGGCGTGAGGCAGGGTGGTGGGGGCCAGCCCACCACAGGGCAACATAAAAAAAATACTGCACATAATAATAATGTTTCAGCACCTGATCAGAACATTGCACAATATTGCACAAACTAGTGAGATAATTCAATAATAAGATAAGAAGATAAGAACACTACACAATATTGCACATAACAGTAAGATAATGCAATAGTAAGATTATAATGTTTAGCATTTGATAAGAGTATTGCACGATATTCCACATGGCATCTACACCCAAATTGTGCTGCTTGATGTAACTAACTTTCCTCAAATAATTAACTATTTGTAGAAAGCATAACTGCACATGGTGATGGGATCCTTTTTAGAGGCTTTTGCCCAGGTTTGTTCATGCTGTTGTTATTGCAGTTATTGCAGTGTTATTGCATTCACATAAAGAGGAAAAGTGCTGTTTCTTTTGAGTTTTGTTTACTTTTGGTTTTGCATAGGGTAGGTCTTTGAATTTTATTTCTTTTTATTTTATTTTCTTTTTAGTTTAGTTCTTTGTTCCTGAAGCTATGCAATCCCATCCCATGTAGTGGTTTGGCAGCCAGTTTGGTTAAAAAGCCCTGCCCTCATTGTCTGACTGCCTGATCTTACACCAGCAGCTTCTTTCCACCATTTCTAAAGTAGATTATACCAAAACTGGACATAATGCAAGCAGGCACATGGTAATTTAGGGGCAGTTCCCCACAGAGTGTGGTCTTTTCAACTCTGCTTCTGAGATGGAGCAGATATAATACCTCTCCAAGCACTGAAAACAAACAATGGTCCAATATGGCCTGGTATTTTCCATGTGCATGCACCTACTATAGTCTAGTGTTTTAACCTCATGAACTGGAATCCATAAAATCCTACTGCTCCATGAAAGAAAGGTCTTTTCATCACAGTAAGGTCAGGGCTGATGACTATTTTGACTAGAATGAATGTTGTTTTGGTTGTTTAAACTTAAGACCTAAACACTTCCATTGGACCACCCAAGAGCTATCTCATGGTCATGCTCCTAAAATAACCTCAAAATTGTTGTTGGCTTGTATTGATGGTTCTAGTAAATATTCTTGCACCCTTAAAGGGGACCTATTATGCAAAACACACTTAAAAAAAAGTTATAATAGGTCTATAGGCTTTACACAACATGTTCGTGAAGTTCTTTGCACAAAATCACTCTCATAGAGATGTCGCCAACTTTATTCTTCACAGTTTCGGTCCTTTTCAAAACGGGTCGTTTCAGGCTCTGTCCCTTTTATGCAAATAAGATGTTGCTGGCCACGCCCCATCCATCCCATGCTTAAGCTGCACATTTAACTTCTGGATTTTACATTAGAATCCATATCCTTAACACCAGTGAAAGTGTTTCTTTCTTTCTTTCCTTCCATCACTCCAATCTGTGACAGTGGTCCTAGCCTGTATGGTGACCAGGCTGAAGGAAGAAAGGGAGGGAGAAAGCGTGAGAGATACATTAGGTGAACAAAAGTATTAGGACACTTAACACACGTGGAAAAGGCAGAAAATAGGCGGTATCCAGCCCTACATGTTCGACCCCAAGTCGGACCCAGAGCAAGACGAACACAACACTTTATGTGTGCTGGTGGACATTGCGCTCGGCGTATCCGTGCTCATAAAACTAGCAGACGTAATGGCGGATCTGGTGTTGGGGCACAGCAGAGCGTGCCTTACTGTATATGTATACGGGAACAAAACACGCATTTTATGCCGTGATTGGTGTATTTTCACGCCAATTTCTTTGCCTTAACCAATACCGGAGGTAGTTTTATTGTGTTTGAGCGTGTTTTTGCCACTGCAGTGGTCAGGCACAGCTGAATTCACCATACATAAAGCTGCAAAGACCCAAGATGGCCGCTGAAAGGCGTGACAAGCAACAGGCTAGTGGGTGGGGTCTCGACAGATTAGGGGGCGGTTCTATGCAAATTGCCCCTCACCTGACGTCGCATGGGGGCCCTCCGTCCAAACGGCTCGTTTTGAATGGGACTGAAACTGTGAAGAATAGAGCTGGTGATATCTCTTCATGTGAGAGTGATTTTGTGCAAAGAACTTCATGAACATGTATTGTATAGCCCATAGACCTTCAATGGTTCTTTGGTAAAGTCAACAGTTATATATAGAACCATGTCAACTCAAAGAATATTTTGAATAAATGAATGGTTCTTTGCTTGGTTAAATGGCAGTTGTATATGATTTTCACTGTTGTTAGAAGATAAAGAACCTTTTCTTCTATGGCTCTTCTATGGCAGTGGTTCCTAACACCCAGCACATTTTTGTGCTTGGCAGGGGGGCTTCCAGAATGAGTGGTGGCAACCACTTTTCTTTGCCATCATTCTGAAATAAACATAATAAAAAATTGCAATAAGTGTAATTTATATAGCAACCTTCTCGATCTTAAGAATGCTACACAGCAACGAATTAACAGCAAACACACACAGAGAGCATGTTTGAAATAGCAAGAATCGTGATTGATAAGCGAGAGTCAAAGGGACGAGAGCCATTTAAATAGTTGTACTGTATTTTTAGAGCCCTGTACCTTTTTAAAGTCACTAGAGGCAGCATTATACATATAGTGGTATAGTGTATAGTGACACAAGAATGCTTCACAAACACTCATATGGACACCTCACATGCTCCTCCCCCATTCAAGGGTAGGTGTTGTTAAAAGGGGCATTTGACTGATGCTCTTATCCAGAGCAACTTACAATACAATCATTAGTTACACGAGCAGTCCTTAAGTGTCTTGCTCAAGGTCACCATGGCAGAAAGTGAGGGTTTGAAGCTGCAGCTTTGTGGTCATCAGGTTCACAAGCAAGTGTTTTACCCACTAGGCTACTACCATTCTGTTGTTCAAAAGCTCTGGTGGAGAACTCTCTCTCTCCACATCGGCCAGAGGAGTATGTGTTCTCCTACTGGTTCCTCCCGAGGTTTCTTCCTTCAACTTTAGGGCATTGGTTGTAAAAAGCACTGTATAAATAAAATGGACTTCACTGGCATTACTGTCAGTGATACAGCTAAAAGGTAAACAGCAATATGGAAACAGAGACACAGGTTGCTTCAGGGGAGGTATTTTAAAGCACTAATGTGAGGATCTATGTTAGCCTGGAGGTCTGATACACTGCAGTTGTATGTCCATTAAAAAACAAGCGCAAATACACATGCACATATCTGTATTTGCTTACAGATGTATTGCTCAAATTCTCTCTATCCTATGTCAGGCATTAACACACAAACAAACACACACACACACACAGACACACAGCTGGGGTTAGAGCAAATAGACACTGATA
Source organism: Hydrocynus forskahlii (assembly GCA_037974365.1). Lineage (NCBI taxonomy): Eukaryota > Metazoa > Chordata > Actinopteri > Characiformes > Alestidae > Hydrocynus > Hydrocynus forskahlii. The sequence goes on along the minus strand of JBBPCX010068259.1, from coordinate 2,287 downwards.
TATGACACAGATGTCTGATGCCAGTATGCTCTTCACTCCGTGGAGAGAATACAGATGTGAGAGAGTGAACTAATGTAGTTGTAACAGCAGTCATTTCCATGTAATAAGGAAGTAATGAATTCAGTGCAGCCTTTATGATTCATGTAGGTGATAAGGGTGTATTTTTAATGAGTTAATTTATTGTAGTTTAACAAAGGGTGTAGTCAGACATTTTCTACTGGAGGGAGCAGGTTCAATGGGGGCGCCGTAAGTATGGAGACTGGGACAGTTCAACTGCCATGAGTTTCCAAAACCTTAAATTACTTTTGGAAATAACATTAGATAACATTAATGTTTTATCTATCAATAACTTATCTGATTTTACCATAGCTAGCGTTATCCTTGTGGTATTGGTTATGACAGAACACAGCTGCCAGCTGCTGCCCTCCCTCTGTTTCAGCAGGCTGTCTCTTAGAGCCATGCACTTTCATACACTTCCTGGCAAGGCAAATAAGTGTAAAGGGCTTGACCATCAGTGTGTTTATTTTTCAAGACAGTATATGTTTTTTCACTTTTGTTTGATTGCAACAGAGGGGGACTAAGCTTTAACCCAGAGGGAGTATTTAAGCTACAAATGTTTGGTCTTCTAAATATTCTAAATATTCTTTTATAAAGCTTCTAAATATTAAACATAGACTTGAATATCACTCGAAATGAATGAATATTCTAATTAGCCACTTTTAGCCAATTGTCCAATTACTGTATGAAAATGGTTGTAATTCCTACACTTCTACATCCCAGTTTGCATCCAACAATTCTACATCCCAGTCTGGATATAAATACATCCGATACAAGTTTCCTTATATATCATATTCTAACTCTAACATGCTATAGTATACAGATAAAATAACCATTATATTTGCCCCATGTGTCATTTTTAGGTTAATCAACGACTACAGAATGTCTAGCTGTTGTAGTGTGGTAACTTAGTAACGATCATTTGGAAATAAAGTCACATGTATGACATGGGGGCCTGTAGATCAGTAAAGACCTCCAAGATCACCATATGCATGCACTTCTGCTTAAATTACCTGAGTTTGCAGTGTTAGCTAAAAGGGCCCGGCAGCGTCTGCACTTTCTATGGAGACTGAAGAGAGCGAGCCTCCCCACACCAATCCTCACCACACTCTATAGAAGCAGCATCGAAAGTCTCCTCTCCTGTTGCATCACTGTCCGTTCTGGTTCTTCATGGCTGTGCAACAGCTTCATACCACAGGCCATTAGAGCCCTGAATGCACACAAACGCATATAAATGGTTGACCAGCACATTTCAACTACCTTACTTTATGCTATCAACTACCTAACTTTATGCTATTCAGACTGCTTAAAATGTCTACGCTTTGTTTTTATACTGTGCTACACTCATACTACACACAATTAGCACCTGCACTCTATTGTAACCCTGTTTACTGCCAGTATAAGCACCCTAATGACCAGTCACTGTTATAATTCTAGTTACTCATTGTTTTTTCTGTGCTGCCAAAAGTGCAATTAGAATAAGATAATGATTCCAGTGCGACATATGCTTATGTGCAATAACGTGTATGTACAGTATAGTGCACTCACATAACTGTTATGCTGCTACATTGTCTATTTATTGTAGTGTTCTGTTGTCCCTGCAACTCTGTTTAATGCTACTAACTGCCACCTGTGCAGTAATCAGACCTACAGTGCAATACTCACCACTCCAGAGGTTTTACGTTATGTCTACATTTGCTGTCTATTTATTGTCTGCCTGTTGTCCTCTGTTTGTTGTAACCTGCACTCTGTTTAAAATGTTGTATGTTGCTATATGTTGGTCCGTGGTCCATGGGGATGTCACGTCAGGTCCTCCTCAGTCACGCCCCAGCGGCGCCCTTCGGCAGAATATTAAGTTTATGCAGCCCTGGGGCACACTTAGATGACATAATAGGTTGTTGTGTGTGTGTGTGTGTGTGTGTGTGTGTGTGGTCGTCTGGTGCCTAGTCAACCCAGGTGAGAGCACTGAGCCTCGTTAGCTTATTAGCAGGGTTGCTAGGTACATGATAACATGTCCACCTGTCTTTAGTTTAGTTTAAGTGTATCTTGTTTACGGAGGTTATTGTCTGTGTCGCGTGATTGGTTGTCTGGGTAAGTGTGTCAGTTTAAAGTTAAGCCCGATCCGGAGGTTCAGTGCGTGATCACCAAGCAACTAGGGGAGACCGGGTATGATTGTAACACTTTTTTTCTTCAGCACCTAAATCTACCTTTTTTTTAAGCTATACGTCTG
>JBBPCX010068258.1:0-12394 GCA_037974365.1 Hydrocynus forskahlii | reverse complement strand
TGGATCACCTTCACGTTTCTCACAGAGTTAAAGATAAATTTGTTAGAGTCGTAGAAAACAAACACTGAAATTTATCTTCAGCACAAACAGACAGTCGAGCTTAAACTTCCTGAATCAGAAAGCAGGGATGCAGCCCGCTTTCAGCCCCGCCGCTGAGTGGCTCGGGTTTGAGTCGCTTTATTTGTGATGGAAAGGCAGTTGTTCATGGTGTGGCACAGTTCCTTGCATCAGTGGAAAAGCGCCATTAGCAACCCAGCTGGAAAAGGGCAGTAGGGGTGGGGGGGTTTAATTATCAGTGTTTCCCCAACCGGCTTGATTCTGGGTCGTGAGAAACATCTCAGTGTCTCAGAAGAAATCTTTATCAATCACATTATGCCAGATCTCAGTCTGACAATTCCGTCATTTACTGCAAATCATAATCAGGGCGTGGTGTTTCAGTGATTTTATCATATTTGATGGGGGCCGGATTTTCCTGAAGAATGTTTTCTGAATAGGTCTGAACATCAATAAATAACAATAATGATGATAAAGAATAGCCTCGGCTGTGTTTGCAACATAACATTCTACTCCCCAGTACTCTACCACCCCATCCCATGCTTGATAAATCAAAAGGTTACCACTCCCACATTTACAAACTCTATCCCCACCCCCCATTCAGAAATAAAAACTCTTACCACCCTCCATCTTGACAAATCGCCCCTCCCACCCCTCCATCTTTCCACCTCTCCCTGTCAAAATGATACCACACACACACACACACACACACACAAACTCTTTATCCCCCACGCCAGCACTAACAGGTCAAATAACAAAACATTTTGGTGTTCACAATTTTAACACAATATTTGTGTTAAAGAGTGCACCTTAGACATAAAAGGGTTATTGTGGTACATGAAATAATTAAAGTTTTTATACAGCCCATATATGCAATGTTAGCCTATTTTGAATTCACAGTTTTTGTGATGTCACAAGAACCAATACATTTACATATAAACACCTGTTTGCTCTACAGCCATGTAGCTCTGGGATAAAGAGAGGGGATAAAGAGAGGCTGGAAAATTGTATGTAGAAATTAATTCCGGCTGCTTGTCATTTCATGAAGCTCTACAAACATTGTTAGTGTGGAAAATAATAATACCATAAAGAAAAATAAAGGGAGAATGCACTTTAATTGTATGTTAAAAGTGAATCTGGACATGGACACACATGTTTTGAACATCTTCATGTTGAGGGGCGCAAGGCCTCGCTGGCTCTAAAAAAGACTCCTTGAACTTCATTATGCATTAGCAGCCTTTAAATATTCAGGACGGCTGTGAACTGACTTTGGCTGAAGGGATCCTTCGTGCCGGACGAATGTGATTCTATTCTGTCTTGTTCTCGGAACAGGCACAGTTTATTTTAGGGGGCCTAAATACATGTGACATGTGAAGCTATTTGCCTAATTTACACCGGTATGTGACAACTCCTACTAACGGCACGCTCAGCACAGGCTCAGGTTACAGCATTATTCATCACCTCCCAACACACAGACTGAGATAAACAGCAAAAAAAACATGTTTCAAACTCCCCAGCAGGAAAAGAGGACAGGCTGACATACTATGTTGATATTGCATGTGCAAGATGTCATAGAAAATGTGATACAATGTGTGCAATATGTTATATAAAATATATATTATGTGATAGAAAATGTGATGTGTGTACTATGTGACATGTGAAAGATACAGCATCTGTAAGATGTCGTATAATGTGTCTAAGATGTGATAATGCATGAGACATGAATTAATGTGTAAGAAGTTCCACCTAAGTGGAACTGATTCACTTTTACTGATTCAGTTAGTCGTGAGTTCGAATTCCAAGACTGCTAGTGGCACCACTGAGGTTCCCTTGAGTGAGGTACTGTCCCCACACACTGCTCTCCGGGCGCTGTGTTCCTGACTGCCCACTGCTTCACTTGGTGAATGGGTTGAATGGGTTAAATGGGTTAAATACAGAGAAAGAATTTAGGGCTGTTCACACTGTGTGCTGTGGTGTGACAGGAAAAAAAAATCTGAACTGAGACCAACTGAATCAAGTCCAACTGAACCAAATCCAAGTTAACCGAGTCCAACTGAGCCACATCAGAATCCACACCCTGATCCACCTCCTCAAGCGCTACTCAAATGAACTTTATGCTGTTTTGGTCAGATTTGAGAGGCTGATGATGGGAATTGTTCTTACACAGAATAATCTTACACATTATCTGATCTGAGAATTAAAAATATTTGCAGCCTTGATATGAGATCATTTCCCTCAACAAGCAGAGCAGCTGTGGTCGTGAGTGTAGGAACCTAAATATCTCTAATATTACCCCTATCATGTCACTTGTCTGTGTGTGTTTGTGTGATTTTCAAACACTGCGCTGATCTTGATTTACTGCTGTTAACTGAGCCAGTCCCAGCACACCTGCAGTCGAGGCACTGTGAATAATACATGGCTCCTAAATGCATGAGACAAATGGAGCTTTATGGCATAATTAGGCCGCCTCGGGGAATAATAGCCCGGCAGGTGTTTTCTCCGCAGAGGCTCCATCCGTCTGCATTTGATCAGAGAGGGGAGGACGAGGCGGTAAAGTGATCCGCGATGATCCGTCACTCCGGCAGGGAGAGGCGGAGATCTAGAGTTTCACGTCCAGCTGAAAGGACAGAGAGTGATCAGGATAATGGGTGTCTGCAGGAAATTCACTTCAGCTTTAACACCATCATTAACAGTGTTAACAGTGGGCGGCACGGCTAAAAATGTACAGCACGCTTTGACTGAAATTTCTGACAGTTTTAGTTTATATTACTGTGCACAGTATTTATACATACAGTCCTGTAACTCTTTATATAGAACAGTTAGGAACACACACAAAACATCACTCTTTAATGTATTAATAATATTAATGGATATTACATATAATACTAATGGATTTACATACTGATGGATTGATGGATTTTATATTAATATATATATATATATATACATACAGACTTTTTAAGTTGATCCGACTGTCTAGGAATGTTTAATGAGTAATCCATGACTTCTGGGGTATAAATATGACGTGACACAGAGGCCCTTTTCTCTTAGTCACTCCTCAAAGTGGTGAAGATGAGAGAACATGCTGTTCCAGTCAGGCAGATGTGTGCTGATCTTCATAAGTCATAAGAAATGGCTACAAGAAATGCCAAGAACGACTCTGAAACCTTCATGTTTAAGAGTGTATTAACATTAATGGTGAATGTAGATGTGCTAACGTCTGCAGCGCTCTGTTTACGACCCTCATCTGTACTAAAATCCTCAGGTCCCATAGAGCCACGGAGCTTCGATCTCTGCACCTAACACTGACCATTGCGTACACCTGGGTGCTAGACAACCCCACTGCGGTACTTTAGATTGTTCCATGCTCCCATTCTCCACATTAATCCCCTACTCCACCATTTCTTTGCAGTGTTTTCCTTTCCGGATGAGCTGCTCCATCTCTGTCCATTACTGAAGGCAGACAGGAAGCTCCGCTCCACTGCCCGCCGCTCACTCTCCCTGCTAATGGCTGAAATTTATCTGGGCGAGCGGAACTTGGCACCTGCTCAGGGCCCTGTTTTGCACAAGCAGAAAGCGTGATGCAAAGTGGTTTTGCTGGTTTCATACCAGTGTGTTCCTCATTTTCACACCAATTTTTATTTATTTTTTTACCAGTGTGTTCCTCATTTTCACACCAAGTTTCCGCTTGTAGGAGCGGAGCTTTTTAATTGAGGTTTTGTTTGGGTGATTGTCGACATGCCACCAGCACGATTGAAAATCAGTGAGGTTTTATTACATTAACAAAAATTAGTGTCAGATTGTTAAATGACAAGTGCCATTTTATTGAATAAAATTTAAGCAGCGTGTTTTAGAAATGTGTGATTGTATGACACTCATTAAGGACACAGGTACGCACTCGAACCGCACAAATGTTTTTTTTTTGTTATTTTAATTATATGTATTTTATTATAGAGTAAAACAGATACTTTCAAGTAATCATATTATTTAATATAACAGCAAAAAAATAAGAACGAACTGCATTGAGTCTCGGCCTGTGATTGGAGATCTCATTGTCCAGCTTCAGTGATGCCATGTTAGAGGGTATTTACTAAAAACTGGCTTTTATGAGAGGGAAGCCCTGGAGTACAGTACAGACAAGGTCAACATTTCCCCAAAGACCCGGTCATCCCTTTGGAGAGAATATTCTTGGCACTGGCAGAGCTGGACAAAAAGTGATGACCAAATATGGAAACACTGTCCTAAACAGCACACAAAAAGCAATATATTCAGGGTAATGTGTTGATAAAGCAGAAAGGGAAAACTTTGCTCACTGATGAAAGCAGGAAATTGATAGTTTGTGTAATATACATATTCCAAACGACCTCTGGAAGAAACATCAGCACAAGAACTAGACTTTGGGTTTCTGTGGCCAAACAGCTGCACACGAGCCCAAGATCACTATGTGCAATACCAAGTGTTTGCTAAAGGGGTGTAAAGGCCCCCCCACAGAAGCAGCGAAAACTCTGGAGTGGTGAATCACGCTCCACTGTGTGTCTGTCTGATGGATGAATCTAGGTTTGGCAGATGTCAGAAAAATGCACAGTGCCACCAGTGAAGTTTGGTGGCGGGGGAATAATGGGCTGAGGCTGTTTATCAGGGCTTGAGGTTTTTTGTTTCACACAAAGACTTTTTAAACAGTAATACACTTCCAACTTTGTGGAAGAGTTTGGGGAATACCCTTTCCTGATCCATCATGACTGGTATGAAGAAACTCCACTGACCTGCACAGAAATCAGAACTCAGATCATCACTTTGATTGATCAGTCACTAATTCAGTGTCTCATTATGCATTTATAGCTAGTTTTAAAATAGTTAACAAGCTTCTTGTGCTGCATTTTTTGTAAGTTTAAAGTGTTTTTTCTGTAACCGCTTAATCCTTACTAGGGTCACGGGTACCCGGAACCTATCACGGGGTCCCACAGCAGGGCACACACACACACACACACACACACACACACCATTCACTCACACACTCACACTTATACCTACAGACAATTTAGAAGATACTTCATTTCTGTATTTTAATTGTAAACATCCAACTCTTTGGTTACTTTCCAACCCTGGACAAGTTTCCAGTGTCAGTAGCCGTTGGCTCTGCTGGATCAGCTAAGCCTTTTAGACCCGGCTGGGACAAGGATCTCTAACCAGCTGCCCATGTCTCATTAAGACCTCATACATTTTTAAAGTTTCCTCCTCCATATGGAGAGGAAGTTACAAGAGCACATAAGTCATTGCCATGGCAAAGAAGACACTTTCTTTAAAGTTAAAAAAGAAATGTTACCTTGTTTCTAGAATTTCACATCTTTTGAAACTGTTTTAGTTCATTATGGTTTTTACACAGCCTCATTCACCATCATTTAAAGTTCTGATTTGCACAGATTTAGCACCAGGTGCTTATTACTGTCTTTAATAAACAATTATTTTATGAGTCATTTTTGGTGTCAATCTTTCATTCATGCATTTTCAAGATCTGTAAATCATCACTTTCCTCATAATACCTGAAAATAATAACTAAGATCAAAACTAAATAAAAACTACAAAAAAATCAGCAAATTACTCAAATTAAAATGAAATTTACTTATGCACTTGTTAAACGAACTAAAACTGAAATGTAAAAAAACACATACAAATAAGAAATAATGAAAATTTCACAAACTATGATAACCCTGGAATCTGGCTGTCTGATAGATTAATTTTGGTTTTGTGGCTGCCAGGAGATCCCAGAACACAGTACCAACAGTAAAGTTTGTTGGAGGGGGAATAATAGGCTGGAGCTGTTTATCAGGGTTTGAGTTCTTTAGTTCCAGTCGAGGTTGATGTTAAAGCTATGTGTTCATTTTATTTCTAGTGTTAGAAATGGTGTCTGTGTTTTGAATACAGCCATTTCCAAATGTAACTTGGATATAAGATGCTTAATTTCTGAATTCTGATTGCAAATTTGCAATGCTTGTTCCATTGTCTCCCTGAACACTGAGTCATATTGTCCAGTGTTTGTGGTAAATAATGGCTCTGCTGGATCAGCTAAGCCTTTTAGCACCGGTCAGGTCGAGAACTCATACATTTTTAAAGGTTCCTCTTCATTTCTGGAGAGAAAGCTACAGGAGCACTTTAGTCATTGCCATGGAAGCCAGCGAGGAGCATCCTGGAGTTAAACTGTGGACCAGGAACACTAAAATAAAGCCCAAAGCATAGCTGATGCCTCAAGCCTTATGAAAGCATGTCCTCATAGCCTGCTAACAACCCTCATTTCATCATGTCAGGAGAGACTGATCATTAGATCATTACCTGACCTGAGCTGGAGTGGTTTAATAAGGAAGGATCTGTCAGCGAGAGGAGATGATGGTGAGGATCTCATCAATCATGCATCATAATGAAGTTCCTTCCTCCTCCCTGCCCCCCCACCAAGGACCATCAGTGAGAAATGTGACTGTGGGTTCCTCATGTCATGCTCTCAAGTGTAGACTGATCACATATAGAAATTCTTGAGATAAAATGATGTAACCCGTGAAGACGTCAGTCACTGCATCTCAGAAGAATTTTTTGCTCAAAACAGTCTTTATCTGATCAGAAATAAATCGTGATACCTTTTGCTTTCATGAAGCCTGAAGTGTCAATCTACATTCAGCCAGTTCAGCCTCTCTTTCTCTCCGTCTTCTCAATCTTCTCATTCCTTCACACGCTCCTCTCTGCCCCCCAGCTGCCACAGGCCTAGCAGATGGTCTCTGGCCTGGAGTTGACCAGGCGCCGTTCACAGAGCCTTCAGATCATTTTCTCGTAATGTTATTTGAGCCTGCGCTCCTCTGCCTCGCCCCATCAGCTAATGACTCTGCAAATTCAGTTACATAATGAGTCTTGTTCCTCTTTGCCCGCTGACGAAGAAACAGTTACCCTGCCCATCACAGACCGAGCCTTTTCCAAACCTTTTAATACTCCAATACATATGAGTATGTTTTCCTCACTGATCTGCAATGGCATAACATTACTAAAAGTATTAAACATTCACTTGAAAAAAATTTTTAAATGTACAAGAAACATTTTAACTGCCTTGAAGTGAACACTGCTGTTAAAAAGCTCCTTATTTGTTTAAAGTGTTTGTAAACCAAATGTTATTGCACTTCTGTTCATATAGTACTTTAAAAATTATGCCATAAAGTGCGCAATACACTACTTTTGAATTAATTATATAATTTTGCATATAACAATGTGTTTAATCACAGAAAACCACGCGATTAAAAATCATTGCCCAGCGTTATTATGTATATGTACATATGTACTGTATATATATATATATATATATATATATATGTGTGTGTGTGTGTGTTTGTGTGTGTGTGTGTGTGTGTGTGTATACATAAATACTAATCCGGAGGTCAGTATACTGGTGCTGAATGCTGAGTGGTTGGAACTCCTTTCTCTAGGCTCCTTGACACTTTGCAGCCGGTCACAGTAAAACTTTTGTTCACATTTCTTTCATTTAATCTACTCAGTGACTCAGAAATGCACTACATGCAGTAACAAGAGGACGTCGTTGACTCATTAGCATATTTCACTCATTCTATCAAGCTGTGAAAGACCCCCGGGTGCAAATATTTAGACAATTAAATAAAGCTTTAAAGTGCCCATAGCATGGAAAACCACCCTCAGTACATACAGTCATAAACCCATGCTGTATGAGCAGCATTAATTAGCATTAATTAGTTTTGTGATGTCACAGAAACCCACACATTAACACCATCCACTCTAATGTTATGAGAGCTGTTTTAGCCCACACACTGCTTTCTGAATGAGGCACGTTCGCATACAGTCTAGATGGAACAGAGACAAAAAGTCTGTTTAATTCTGGAGCATAAACCTACATAACGGTCATGAGGGGACCAGTGGAGAAAAGATGAAACAGTAACGCAGCAGAATGTGACGACTGGGCCCTTTAATACCACAGTAAAGCAAGCAGTTCAGAGGGTGATCCTTTCTATTTGAAATTAATGCTGGATATCCAGCCCAAAGTCTGCCGTGTCCCGCAGTGTGCAGGAACACAGGCCCTGGAGAGTCCGCTCGGCACTCAGGAGGCTCGGCCCGCGGGACTTATGTAATCTGGACGCAGATTGTTTAGGGAGGACGCTGTGTTTATGCGGCTGGACTTGCAGGATTTTCGGATTTGGCGAACATCCTGCAGACTTAAAGCACAAAACACTCGCTTTTCATCTATTAAGGATTTATTTATTTATTTATTTACTTTATAGTAGCAAATAGGAGAAGCTGTACTGTTCCCCACACCAATAATAACAATAATGATGATGATGATGATGATGATGATGATTGTTGTTGTTGTTATTATTATTGTTATTATGATTATTATTCTTATTAGTACAACACCTCCATCAAATTCACCATCACCACCAGGAATAATAATGAACATGACTGCACCTCACAAGTGACAATAACAATTATTATAATTATAACACCACCACCATCACCACCTCCACCACCATAAACAACAATAATAATAATTAGAGCAATTATAATTATAATACCAACAAAAATAGTACTAATATTAACAAAATTACTACCATCACTACTACCAATAATAATAATAATAATACATGTTTTTGTATTTCACTATAATAAATTCTCAGACAGATAATAACACCATATGTGTCCTAATGCCATAAAGGGTAATAAATTAGGGCAGTGTTTTTGGGAGATTTCTGCAGTGATCCCGTGTTGATCCGGGGCCCTCTGGGCTGGTTTAATGGGTTTAGAGGCTTCAGCTGAATCTCTCCCCATTAATCTCCACCACGCTGGACCACCCCGAGCGTGAGGAAGTTTATGGTCATGAACACAGGACCCATTTACTTCCCACCGCAGCCGGACAGAGTTTATCACAGCTGGACACGGAGCAGAGCCCTACCGTGTCCCAGTGTGATCGTTTTAATATTGTTTAATGGCACCATGTCCTGCAGGCTGTGTTTTTATTGGAATTTTCTCCATCATGACGTCCATGAAGGTTCATGTCCTTAAATCAGTCCTTATTCATTTTTACGTGACTGTTTTCCAGGCTTTCTTTATCCCTCAGAATTAAACAGTAAGTTTTGGTTACTGTGCGTTTAAGCTTGATATGCTCTATATGGACAAAATTATGTGGACACCTGACCATCACAGCTATATGAACTTGTTGGTGGGCCCATTCCCTAACCATCTGCATTGTGCTGATGTTGTTTCCAGAGGTGGTTTGGAATATTTTTATGTTGCACATGCTACAGTACGCATCAGAGTTTGGGTGTCTACAGCTTTGTGGCTGAGCTGTTGTTGCTTCTGTGCACTTCTACTTCACAATAACAACACCTACAGTTGGCTGGGGCAGCTCTAGCTCGTCCTATGACCTTGTCACATTTATAGTCTCTGAGCTCATTAATGCAACCCATTCTACTGCCAGTGATTGTGGAGACGTTACAGCTTTGTGCTTGCTTTCAGTATATGTACGTGTGGCATGAACACCAGAACTCAACAGTTAGGAGCGGTGTCCAGTACTTTTGACCATAGTGTGCCTGTTAACCATAGTGTGTCTCTTCTATCCTGTGCCTCCTCCTGCTAGCAGTCCAGGCTGAAACACTGAATGAGTGAAGATGATAAACTTCTAAAAGGCTGAACTGGCAAATATCTAATTGGCTTTTGTGACATAAAAAAAAAAAAAACTCTTGATTGGTCTTATTTCTGCAGCACAGTTTTAACGTATGTTCAGAAATCTGAACACTGTAAACTTATAACAAATAATTCTGTTTTACATGATATGGGCTCTTTAAAATAAAATGTGCAGGAGAGGAGATTAGTAATAAAATACACTGCAGGATTAAAGACATTGTTAAGGTGATAACATTTATAAATCATTTCACTGGATGTCGTAATGCCTGCGCTCTATTGATGGTGAGCAATCAGGGATATTGCTCAGCAAAATCCTCCTTCCATTCTGTATAATAGTACAGAAATACAACCTTACATTCTGTCCTCTAATCCGCACTAAAATCAGCTCACATTCAGATAATAGGATGTGCAGCTCTGTGCAAAAGTCAGAGACCACCCAAAACAAACTATTATTCAGGAATAATACATATAATACACACACACACACACACACACACACACACACACACACACTGATAAAGGGTCTGATCACACACTCCACTCTTCTTCTCACCTTCTGGGAAATTTAGACCCTTGGCTCCCACTGTGTATATATATATTAACACACACACACACACACACACACACACACACCCACACACATACACACACACACACACACACACACACACAATAAGGATTAAGAGGATAAAGGGTTATGAAAGGTTAGTTCTTATTTCACAGGATAAACCCAATGCCATCAGGTTCACTCTCTTATAATGACAATAAGGCCGATTATATAAGTGCTTAAGTAATTTAATGATTCATTTTATGTTATTTATTAAGTTATCATAAACGTGCAGTTTATAAACTGTTTATATACAGTACTGAGCAAAAGTCTTGCCTCCCCCAAATGAGAGACTTTGAAAGTCCTTCAGGAAACCTGGAGAACTGTTCCTCAAGATCACATTAACCTACAAGAAAGTCTGGATCTCTGGAAGCAAAATATGAAGAAAGGAGTGGGGCTTTATACTTTTGCACAGTACTGTATATAAACCACATCTGGCTGCTTATGATTGGGCCTGTAACAAATATTCAGTGCTCCATGAAAGTAATGTTTTGCCTTGAAGTATTTACATTAAATTTCATGAAAAAGTATAAAGAAAAGCAAAATAAATAGAATTTATGAAATGATAAACAAAGTAAATTAGCCATACTGATTAGGAACCACAATAACAACTATTATTTCAGCCATTATTTAAAATGCAGTCATAACCATTCATGAAAATAATCATGTTCCCCATTTTCTCCCAACTTTTCTTTTTCCTAGAGAACATTTTTGATTGAATAATCGAAAAGTAAAATGATTTCATGCAAATTGTATCAAATAAATTGCAAAGTGATCAATAGGCAGATTCTCTGAGACTGTACATTATAATCTTAATTGAGTAATTGTGACAGTCCTATGTGACACACAAGCCTTGTTATGACTGATTAACCTTTGATACATTTCTATTCCACAAGAGCTGCCTGAATGTAACCGAGACTAAAGACTAATAAAATCACAATCAGCGATGTCATCAAAGGACACGGTTTCATAACACAGCACAAGTGTTCACCTCATAGCAACCGTTTCATAAGAGAGCCTGAGTGTGTGTGAGTGTGTGTGTGTGTGTGTGTGTGTGTGTGTGTGTGTGTGTGTGTGTGTGTTATTGAGAAAGCAGCTCCCTCCACCTGAATACACTGTGCAGCCCTGCAAATGTCAAACTGTGAACACAAGAAATATCACATGCTCTTCTTGTACCTTCCTTCATTATTGATGCCCCGTGAGCTCTGTTCTCAAACACAGGACGCTACTGTGCGTCTGTCTGTCCTGCGGAGGTCATTTATTATTATCTTTATATTTATTATCATAATTATCTGGGCACTGAAAATACATTTAGCTACTAAAACCCTGTTTGTAAGTTCTGCTCTCACTGCATTACTAGGGCCTCTGGAAAAGGATCCAAACAGGACAGTCCTTTCTGTGGTCTCTAGGTAGGTGTAGCCATACGAGCTCTCCCATTGGTCAGGCCTTCAGGAGCTGGAATGAAGTCCTACCATGTCGCATTAACCACCAACATCTTTAAGAAGAGGAATCAGCCAATCACATTTGATTTACAGTGGGCGGGGCCAGTTCCATGAGGGGAGAACATCACTCTAATCCTTCTGGAGGTTCTAGATCTGGTACTGACTGTCTAATTAGAGGATGTGTGACCAGAATTTTTTTCTTGTTAATTGATTGTGTTTTGAAACTGTGGGCTGAACTGAAGGTTGTACTGTAATAGTTTGTAATAGTTCTGGCCAATTTCCAGAAAGTATCACAGGTTGTTAGATCATAGGTTGTTTATACACATCTATGTACATTTCTGGAAAAATTAAGAGAGCACTGCAAAAATGTTCAGTTTCTCAGGTTTTGTCTTTTAAAGGTGCAAGTATTGAATTGAACAGCTTTGCCGACATTATTTCTGACATTATTTCTCTTAATTGCTGACATTATTTCTTTTAATTTCCAGATAAAAATATCGGAAATGTCAATACATCAGAATAAGAGAAATGATGCTGCGTTTACAGAACTTGAATAATTCAAAGAAAACAAATCTCTTGTTCACTCTTAAACAAAATGGCAATAATGACCTTT
>JBBPCX010068257.1:0-12394 GCA_037974365.1 Hydrocynus forskahlii | reverse complement strand
GTAGTTTTCATGGGTTTCAATTGGCCAAAAGTGTCCACGAGGGAGTCGAGTGTTACAATTGGATGTATGGAGTATATAATTGATATTTTTAATGAGTTGAAGTTAAAAAATAAAAAGATCTGAAAAAACTCCAGACCCTTGGGAAATTTCATTCCATATGCATTAACACAGCTACAAAAGTAAAAAAAGCAAGTGCAGCGGACACAAATGGCCCACAGGAGGGCCAGAGGGTTACATATTTTAAAAGAAATACTAATAAAGTTCTAACATCTAAAATAAAAGTTATAAGACGAAAAGCTCCTGAGTGCACCTCAGCACAACCTGGAGCTGAACAAGCTCAAGACTTTAGAGATGACAGTGGACTTCAGGAGACATCCCACAACACTGCTCCCCCTCACCATACCTACTGTGGAGACCTTCAGGTTCCTGGGCATCACCATCTCCCGTGACCTGAAGTGGGAGACCAACATGTTTTCCATCCTTAAAAAGACCCAGCAGAGGATGTACTTCCTGAGACGACTGGGGAAGTTCAGTCTTCCACAGGAGCTGCTGATCCAGTTCTACACTGGTCATTGAGTCTGTCCTGTGCTCCTCCATCACAGTCTCGTATGGAGCAGCCAATAACCGGAACGGAAAAGACTGCAGCGACTGTACGGGCAGCAGAAAAGATCATCGGTGCCCCCATGCCCTCCATCCAGGACCTGTACCGCTCAAGAACCAGGAAACAGGCGGGGAAAATCATCACAGACCCCTCACACCCTGGACACAGACTTTTTGACCTGCTGCCCTCTGGCAGACGGTATAGAGGCCTGCAGAAAAGGACCTCCCGACATAGGAACAGTTTCTTTCCCCTCGCCATCTCCCTCCTAAACAGCTGAACTGTCACTGCTTCACACTACAAGACGGCAATTGCACTTTATGTACACTCTGTTGTATTCATTTCCATAATCCTGTGTTTTCTGTATATAAGATTTAGATTGTTTATTATGTTGCATTGTTGATTTACACACTTTGTGTATGTGTATGCATATACATGTACATATGTGTGTAAATATATATACATACACACATACATTTTCATACATATAGATTAATAGTGTAAACATGTTCAAATAATACTTATATACATTTGTTAACACTTATCTTTATATTTATAAATATAAATCCATATTATGTATTCATATTGTAGATTGTATATTATTGCATATTATATTGCTCAGTATATTGTTCATTGTGTCTTTACATTGTGTCTTTGTTGTGCTTGAGAGACACCATCGACCGGAACCAAATTCCTTGTATGTGTTTGATCGCATACTTGGCCAATAAACGCGATTTTGATTCAGATTCTGGTTTGTTGATAATGACGTCAGAATAAAAGCAGCGCGAGCTTCAGCCGCCAGAGGGCGCTGCTCCGCGAGTTAGACTATGTTGACAAAAATATTGGGACGGTCCTGTTTTTCAGTTTTCGTCCCTTCGTTCCAGTGAAGGACAATCTTAATGCTCCGGCAGACCAAGATATTTCGGACAGCGCCATGCTTCCAACTTTGTGGATCCAGTTTGCGGAAGAACCTTTTCTATTCCAGCATGACTGTGTCTCAGTGCACAAAGCGAGCTGCATAAAGACATTCAGTGTGGAAGATCTTGACTGACCCACACAGAGCCCTGACCTCAACCCCATCCAGCACATTTGGGATGAACTGGAACGGAGATTGGAGCCAGACCTTCTCATCCAACATCAGTGTCTGACCATATAAATGCTCTACAGAATGAATGGACACAAATTCCCACAGAAACTCCAAACTCTTGTGGAAAGCCTTCCAAGAAGAGTGGAAGCTGTTATGCCTGCAAAGGGGGACCAACTCCATTTTAAAGTCTATTGGTCTGAATACAGCGTCATTGAAGTCCCTGTTGTGGTAATGGTCAGGCGTCCCAATACTTTTGTCCATTCAACAGGTGTTGTGTGCAGAAACTGTGACATCTAGTGGACACCCTGAGATACTGCAGGACACCACTGCCAGGCTTCAGTAATTGTTTTTTTTTTTTCATTTCAGATTAAAACTGCAACACAGTACTGACAACAAAACACTACTGAATTATTCTGATACAGTTAAAAAAAGCAATAAAGAAAATAAATAAATAGATATCAGGAAAACAAAGTGGAAGAGTGTTTTTTTATTCAGGTAATGGACACTTCAGTTCCATCGTGTGGTTCAGAGTTATGAAACATAGAAAAATAGACCACGAAACTGCATCAGCAGCTGGTAAAGATGGATGGATGGATGAATGGATGGAGGAATGGATGGATGGAGGGATAGAGAGTGAGGTGCTGGGCTAAGTGGAGTTTCTACCTGAGTTTTGTGGAGACGCCGAAGGGGCAGATGAGAGAAACACACACGAAACAGCTGTGTTGGGACCTGCCTTCACACTCATACACACATTTTATAAAACACCAAGAATGCTTTGAAAGCAAAAACAAAAAACAAAGAACAGATTTACACAGCCCCCATTATGACAAACGTAGTCAGCCGGAGACCTGTCTGGCGCCTGAAGAAGCTTCTGAAGTTCAGCTTGAATTCTGGACTTTAGTGTAAAAACAGTGTTAACAACCATATAAGTTTAATAGAGATCAATAAACTCCATCTCACTTGTGGAAAACAAAAATTGACAGTACATTCGTACTGTAATCTGAAGATTTGTACTTTACTCAGGTTTTACTGGAACTGAAGGCTTGTACTTTTTACACATTTACATCTCAAAGAAAAAAACTTATTTTACTCATTTAGAAGTCATTAAGCAATTTCCTCCGGATCAATAAAGTTTTCTGATTCAGATTCTGATCATCACAAAGCTACTGAAAAGCTAGAGGTTGACTAAAATCTTGAGAGAATTTCATCCCTAATGTTTCCCTTTAATTTTAAGTGCGCTGTGTAAAATCTCTTAAGTAAAAGGTTTTAAGTGGAAAATGAAATAAATCACTTCATTTTGAGTTAAAGACACTCCGTATTCAGTTTAAGTTAAAGGCCAAGCACTAATTTAAAGCTGTAAATCTGAATAAAAATTGTTCAACTACCAAAAATAAGTGCTGAAACTTAAAACGCAGCTTAACTCAATGAGCAACTGTTTTTTCATTTTGTTTGTTAAATTGCTCACTTCAGCTACAGGAAAACTTAAGTCCAGTATTCACTTAAGATGTTTCACGCATGTAACCACACGAGTTTCAGCACTTTTAACTTACAGATTTACTTTAATGCTTTAAGTAGTAACAGTTAAGATGTTTTGTGCAAGGTGTAAAATGAAAGTGCCCACAATGGAGCTAAAGAATCTGTAAAAAAAAACAAATGTTAAAACACTTACTTTTATATTACTTAACGTGTTAAAATGGCGAATTTTTGACTTCCGCTACTTTTAACTTTAAGTGTAATTTTTCTGTATGTTTTTCCTGATCAGCTCCATTAAACTTCTCCACAGAAGAAGCGAAACTTCAGACACCAAACATGTTGACCGACTGACTTCGGCCTTTGGGGAGAAAACTGGTAGAATTTGATTTTTAATCAAACTAATAGTTTAAAATCACTGATACAGGAGCATTAACAGGCTAAACATGAAAATACTTCAGAATATTAAAGTGTTCAGTCAGGCAGTTCGGGTTCAGGACGTCTGTGGGCGGGTCTTAATGAGGGCGTGGCTAAAGCTAACAGACAGAGACAGAATCTACAGCTACAGGAGACCAGAAACGCAAACATGGAGATAAACGTTGAACATCTTTTAAAGAAATGAGACGAATGTGTGATTTCTGTACAGCTGTGTGATGTCCAGTATAACCTGCAATGTTCCCATAGAAAAATATTCAAAAAAAGAAAAAAAAAAAAGATCGTATGCGTCCACGGTCGTCCAAGTGCTTCGTCTCATGGTACCAACAACAACAACATCAACGTTACAGTGAAGAGAAACACAAACACTGAACCAGCACCTTCAGACATGCCGCTCCGCTCTGATCTGCTTCTTCTGGAAGTTTGGTCCTACAGGAGGTTTATTGCTAATAACACCCAGCGGCTTCAAAAATCACGTGACATCGGGATCTAAAACACAAGACGTTTAAACGGATCCAATTAAAGGTCAAATGACTTTGGTTTTTCCAGTCAGTTTGGAACGCGCGGGCGGATAAAAACACACTTTAAAAACGGAAACGTCGCGACCTGAGACGAGAACGGACGGACTCGTGTAAATTGACAGTGTCAGACTCCGCCCACAACTAATTGCTGTTGTGAGATTGGACAGGTTTTGAGAAACTGTATGTATGTCTGTCACTACATTACTCTGAGTGGAGGTCTGTATTGTCCATTGATTAATCGTGTTCTTGTTTTGAGTGTTTTCTTTTTGTGCCTTTAATATTTTTATCATTTAATTTTCATTTAATTTAGTTTTTATTGCTTATTTTACTGCTCTTTTTATTGCTAACTTTATGTGAAGCACCTCAAGCTGCATTTAAATGTACATTATTGTTATTATTACTCGACCTGATCCCGGTGGGGTCAGACAGCCGGCCGGGCTTCGGGCTGTTTTATTGCGTAATATCGGACTTGGGTTTATTTAGTAATGATTTTTTCATAGCAGACTTTACACTCTGGAAGCTGTGAAGCCTGTTCATGAGGATCTGGGGTGGGTTTCAGGTTTGGTCAGATTTAGCAGTAGCAGTCGGGTCGGGTTGGGTCTCAAAGCTGCGGGTTTCAGGATCAACTCTGGAGGCAGAAAACGACAAAATTACTGTTAACAATTACAGAATATCAATTATCTAGTGAGATGTGTTCTTACTTTAGAGATTCTTAACCAGCATTCTCTGCAGATTAACCTCACAACAGTATATAAGTAAGAATATATGAGTGGGCGGAGCCTGGCTGGGGCGGAGCCTGGAGAAGCCAGTTGTGAGAGCTAAAAGTGAAAAGCGATTTGGACAGTGCGGATTAAATGCAATTTTGGTTTTCCTTGTTGAAAATAACCTTGAATACGACGATTGCTTGTACAAGACTTGGCAAACATTAAAAAAGAACAACCTGATTACGCTACGCTCACCTTCACAATGCATATTATTGTTTAGTGTAATGGTCACTAATGGTCATTGCAAGGATGGATTCATCGAATGAAGGCACTCCAGAGGAAAGAGTGAGATTGAGGAAAAGTCCTGGGCTTAAATCAGTGCAAATACTGTAGTTTGGTCAAATGCCTGGTGGTTTTCGAATAGCTTGCTGTGCTTTTTGAGGCCATTTCACTCCACGGAGTTTCACAGAGGAAAACAATGAGCTCCCAGCCTACATGGGCTTCAGACTCAGTTACATGAAGTGAATTAGAAAAATGCAGTTTTTCAAGATTCAGTTCAAATTTAGTCTGCAGAAATACCGTCCTTCTACATACACCCACTGGCCACTTTATCAGAAACACACACTTTATGGTTCCCCAGTACAGGTGTACTGCTACAGAATGTAGCTCACCTGTGTTAGTCCCCTCCCTCCATGCTGTCCATCAGGGGAACGGGACCACCACAGGACCACCACTGACCAGGTATCATCAGGGTGGCGGTCGTTCTCAGCACAGCAGTGTTGGCGGGTTTTTACACACAACAATGCCACTACCACCATCAAAACTGAGAACAGACCATCAGTCCAATAACACCTGGCCAGCAGTGGTCCTGTGGTGGTCCCGTGGTGGTCCCTTTCCACTGACAGACAGGGTAGATAATACAGACAGGCAGCAGTCCATCACTGTACACCTGTATAGTGTTTCTAATAAAGTGACCAGTGAGTGTAAACACAAGGTACGTGTTTCTAATAAAATGGCAACCCAGTGTAAGTCCAATCCTCTGTGGGTCTGAGGTTCATCTAAGTTCACCAGACACTTCAGAAAATCACTGGCATTAACAGAACAGTCCAAATTCTACCCAGAAGCATCCAGACACTCGGGATTATGGCAAACTGGCAGGGAAAAGATGTCGAAACGTTTTTCTGACAGCAAGGATAGTCCTCACACTGCGCCATTTTAGTCCCAGAACTCTTCCAGTGCTCCTTTAGAATGATTTCATCCAGTTAAAAAATAGTTTCCTCGCTTCTCAGTTCAGTCCGTAGCACTGTTCCTGTTCCCCAGCAGATTCACTGTGTTCATCCAGCTCATTACAGAAGAGTACAAACAAGAAAAAGTCAAAACCATAAACTTCAGGATTAATTAATTAATAGACATGTATCAAAAGTACATAACCCAATACTGCCGGCAGTCTATTAGTCTAATAATATGTAACCTGACCTTATATACTCCCTTCCGTAAAAGAAAACAAAGTTTATATATATATGTAACAAATAATACGACATCAATATGTATACGACAGTATCTATAAATAAGCACACCACACCAACAAACGAAAAGAAAGTCTGTTATTACTGTTTTTTGTGTAAATGTAAAATGCAAAGCCGTGATAGGAGTTTGTTCAGATGAGAGCAAATGTACTAATAAATGTAATTCACTCATCTCAGACTTGGTAAGTGTGGACACTTCCAGAGGCTTTTGGACACGGATGAAGGTGAGAAAGCGTCGTCCATCCACGTTGAAAAACAAACGCACACACGCAGAGTCGGCTGTGCCCGCGGACACCAGAGGGCGACATAGAGAACAGCACTGAGTGCCTTATTCATCCCAAATATAGGACAAAAATTTTTCTGTTGACCCAAAAAAGACTTTTTCCTGTTGACCCATGCTGACCTGTGTTTCACCTTTTTACCTTCACATGGGAAAGTCTCAGAGAGTCTCTTCTAATCAACAGGGGTGTAAAAAGAGGTGCATTTGATTTTTAAAACTGCAATTGAGTTGAAATCCACTATAATGGACTATAATGATTTATGAAGTATACGCTCATCCTCACCCAAGGTTTTGCTCTGGCGTGTGTTCCACTCCGGTGTTAGATCTGTGTATTCAGTGTATTTTTAAAGTTCATTACAAAATGATCAAACTTAATCAAAGTGAATTGCTTCCTAATGAATCATTATCCAGCTGAGTAACCGCTGGAGATTTGCACCGCTACCAATTAACAAAACCAAAGCTGGCGGTTTTAATAGGCAGATATTTTCATAAACTCAGACACTCCACTAATACTAATTCTGCTTAATTAAATAAAAGAAGCACCCAGCAGAACGTGTCTGAGCAACGCGCCGTGTGCTGTAGTGTATTTGTGGGTATAGTATGTTCTAGACGTGGAGAAATTGAAGCGGTTTAGTGAGTGAAGTGCATGATGATACAGTGAAGAACCTGAAGGTTAAAGGGTGTGATGCGTCCGTCAACGGATGCCTCAAAACGCTGCTGCATTTTTTAAAAATCTCACGTTTTCATTTTTTTTTAAAAACACTCCGTCCTCTGCCATGAGGTTTCTGATGTGCGATCTTGTTACTAGAGATGAAAAAGCAGGCTTTTGTCTTTTAAAAAATATCTAGAATCACTTTACAGATCCTTTTTTTGCTTTTGTGCACTACTGTACTGGTTTTGGCCTAAAAAACAAAGTGTATTTCACAAGTCCCCCTCCCCCCTGAAAAAGCTTAGAGGGCGGATTGGTTAAAGCTATCCAAACAAAAATAATAATAATAAAGTATTAACAATCCTTATAACCAGGGCTGCACGATACGGACAAAATATCACTATTGCGATTTTATTGCTATAAATGTGATCAAAGGGCCCATGTCATCAATTTTCTGAAATTAAGGAGGGATGAAGTTTTACCATTTAGTTTCAAAATGTACAGAAGAAACAGGAGCTAAGATGCAAAAACAGTCCACTTAATCTCTTAGTTTTTGTGATGTCACACATTTAGCCTGTTTAGCCCCGCCCATTCATACTGACGTTCTAAGGAGTGCTTCAGCCCCGCCCTGCCTTTTGAATTAGCTGCAATACAGGGGAGCCAATCAAAAAAGAGATCAATGACGTATATCAGTCTTAAAGGTACAGTAACAAAAACAGCTTGTTTAATTCTGAGGGGTAAACAAAGGTTGGAAGATGGTGTAAGAACTAACTATGATGAATTATGAAATTATTATTTTTGGTAAAACTTTCGAAAAAAAATGAAATAGAAGAAAAATGTAGAACATGGCCCTTCTTAAAAACATTAGTGAATTAGTAGATTTCATGAAGACCCAGTGACTCACCTGGAGCTGTAATTGGTCAACAGTGTCAGAAACACTGTGATTGGTTAGAGGCTTATTTGCATATCGAGGCCTTCTTTGACATCAGTATTGCGGAGACTGACATCACAATAACAGTTAAAAGACAATGTATCGTGCAGCCCTACTTATAACTTAGAAATTAATCACTAACTAGCTACTACAAGACTCTTTTCTGACTGTACCTGTGCTAATAGTAGAGATTTGTTAAAAACGTGGTTTATAATCAACAAAGATTTCTATCACTGATCATTTTCAAGCGATTTGCTTTCCAAAAAAATGCTAAATTGTCAAAGGATTGTTTTTAGAGTCAACTGACTGTGCAATCTCTTCATGGCAAGTTCATTGCTATAAAATTATTATTATTATTATTATTATTTTTGTTCTCTTCAGAGAGAAGCTACTGAAATTCCAAGATAATGCCGGCTCCTTCCTGGAGGAACGCCTGGTGCGCTGGAGTTTGCATAGCCACAAGATGTTGATGCTGCAGGAGGTTAAATTAGGAACATCAGCCTCCCGCTAACACGTTTCTCAAGTGCTTTTGGTTTGAGACCGTTTTTCAATGGCCTACAAACGAGGAAACGAGGAAAGTAGTCTAAAGACTGTAACAGTTAGTTGAGTCTGCACAATAGAGATGCGCTTTAGCTTGGCTGTCTTGGGTCTGACAGCAGTCTGAATGGGAATAAAGCTTCTTTAAGCTTCTTTAGGTTCTCTTTGCACCATTTGGGCCAACGGTGTTACCGCCCTGTGGCCAGCAGGGCCCTAAGTGCCTTACTACACGTAAAAAACAGCTCTTTTCTTCAGGAGCCTCCACGGGCGCCTCAGAACTCCCACTCGTGCGGCTCGTCTCGGTTGGCTGCCTTCTCCAGCCGGTGGATGATGCTGTTCAAGTTTGCCGCTTTCTTGCGCCGCAGGCTGCTGTCTCCCGGGCTGCGAGAGGCGCCCGCCGCGCCGCAGGAAGTCGAGGAGGACGCCAGAGCTGAGGAGGATTCCACAAAACTGAAGAGGGCCTCCGCCTGCCCGCTGGTTGCTGCTGCGATGCCCACCTCGTCAGGGTTGGGCTCCTCCAGGCCGGACGCCCTGCTGTCCGACTCGGCACCGTCGCAGCTGCTCTCGCCGTCCAGCCCAGCTCTGCCGCCCGCCGCCGCCTGGATCTCCTCTAAGAACAGCTCCCGCCGGATCCGGGACCTGCCGTCACATTACAGAGGAACTTCGGGTCAAACCTAGCCCAGTCAAGACACATTCAATTTAAAATATAAAGTGTAAAATAAATGTAAAGTGACCGTTCTGTTATGTGTGAACACGCCACAGCACACAGTGTGAACAATTTTAAACCGTTTAACCCATTTAACTCATTTAACGGGGTGAGCCTAGTGGGTAGGACACTTGCCGCTGGACCAAGAGGTCATGGGTTCGAATCCTACCTTCAGTATACCACCATTGGGTTCCTGAGCAAGACCCTTAACCTCAAGTTGCTCCAGGGAGACTGCCCCCTGTAGTTAGGGAATGGAAGTCACTTTGGATCCCAGTGTTGGGATTCAAACACATGACTTTCTGATTGCAGGGCGAACCCTCAAACCACAATGTCTGAAGTTTGCTTCTTCGCTGTTAGTGTTGGAGCTACAAGGCAACAGTGGGGTCCATGGTGCCATTTTACCCACGACGCTAACTGGAAGGGCTTAAACCTCCATGACCTGTTAGCATATATCCCATCAATCAGCACGCTGCCTTACCCATCAGGCACTGTGGAGTTTTTCAGTACTATCTGAGGACATATTCACACTGCAGCGTGACAGTAAATTACATTTTCCTTTTCAGTGTTCAGATTTCAAATCGAATTCATCTGGTCAGATTGTCTCATTTGTTCAAATCTACTGTGATTGCCAAAGTAACTGAGAAGGTGGTATTTACGAGCGACCATTACTTTACCCCTACAACCACTATAACAGTCATGGGGCGCTTGAATAGATTGAACTAAAACCTGTTTATCCCCCCTGCAGTCCTTGATCAGGAGTTCTGGACCACAGAGCCGCTCTCAGTCGGATATTTTAGCTCTACGGTTTGTAAATGTACTAGGATTGGCCATTTTTTACTTAATATTGACAAATATTTTCTTGTGAGTTAAGGCAGGTTTTTTAAAAACATTCGTTGTTTTTGTGCTCGTGTGTGAGTAGCACACAGCGCTATACGTGTCAGTTGGTTTTCATGGGGGTCAAGCGTCCCATTACTTTTGACCATATAATACATAATATATTATATCATATGGACAAAAGTATTAGGATGCCTGACCATTCCACCAACAGGGACTTTAATGACACTGTATTCAGATACAGAGACTTTCATATGGAGTTGGTCCCCTTTACAGCTGCTATAATGCTCTGGACTCTGAAGGGAAACTTGTTTTTCCATAATAAACTAGATAAAATGTGAACGCCCTGCAGTGGCAAATGGCTTCGGTTTTATATTTGATTTGATTACATAATGTTTAGGTTGAGATTTACAGAAATATTTGAACTGTGACTATGTAACTGTGTTAAAGCAACTCTGCTGTTAAGCAGCTTCTTATTAGTTTAATGTGTTTAAACCAAATGTTACTGCACTTTTGTTCATACAGCAGTACTTTAAAAATAAAGGTGTGCAATACACAATTTTGAAGAAATTATTGAATTTTGCATATAACTATGTGATTAATCATGATTAATCGTGATTAATCGCAGGAAACCATATGATTTTTTAAATTTGAATCGTTGCCCAGCATTAAAATGTACACGTATATAGTGACCCTGTACAGTAGATGTTTCTGATGAAGCGGCCCGGGAGGTGAAGCCCGAGGGAGTGGCCGAAAAGTGGATGCAAAAGTGCAGAGGCGTTTCTAATAAAGTGGCCCCTGGTGTACCTGTAGTTATGGAACCAGTTGATGACGGTGCTGGTTTTGAGGTTGAGTTGATTGGAGAGTTCCTCGATGGTTTTTGGGGACGGGTACGGTTTCTGCTGGTACGCTCTCTTCAGCGCTTCCTTCTCCTCTGGGGCTAAAACCACCCGGGGCTTCTTCAGCTGGGGCTGGCCGTCCCGCCCGGGGGGCTGCGGGCTGGCCGCCGGGGCGTAATCCACCACACACGCGCCGCCATCGCGTGAGGGGCTCTCACTCACCGAGTTGTGCCGCCGTTTCATGTAGGCTAGAGAGAAAACACACACACAGTTGAACGAGAAAGTCAGTACTTCTGCGCGTCCTATTCTCATTATGTCTTTGTATGATTTTCTTTTTTTGTTTATTTCCTCTTGTGTTCCCTTTGTTTTCGAGCTCTTTACGCATTTATTAACCAAACACAAGCTTCTGAAAGGTGGATCATTCTCAACACAAGTTAGGTGTTTCTAATAAAGTGGCCAGTGAGTGGAAGCACAAGTTAGATGTTTCCAAAAAAGTGGCCAGTGTGTGGAAGCACAAGGTGGTGTTTCTAATAAAGTGGCCAGTGAGTGGTGGCATAAGATTTGGGCTTCCATTAAAGTGGAAACAATAAATTGTATTACTTTTATCATAGTGATACAACCTCTTATACAAGTGTTAATTTATGATGATGAAATACTACTATCTATTTTGAGATTGGTGAAGTGATGAATTGCTGCTAGTGAGGGACTTCTGTTCTGCCACTTTACTTTATGAAAATCCAATTGAGACTATGTCACCAGCAGGGGGCAGTCTGTACACATAAATAAATCACATCAGCTGTGCCTTTAAATTTGAAAACGGAAAATAAAAAATCTTTAAAATGATTTCGCAAACAATGTTTTACTTCATTATTAAATAACACAATGATGAAAATACTTTTGTTATCGGTTGAAGAAACACTTTCCTCCTTTAGAAAATTCTGAGTGTGTTGGTGGGAACTGAGCGGCCTGCAGCGGCGCATCGCTCCGACGTTTGGCCAGCAGCTAGAAACCTCAGAGCAAGGGCTAAGCATGGCTAATTTGCCTTGTGCCACTGAAGCCGAGGTCAAATTCACACTCTTCCCGGGAGAAAGAGGAAAAACAGAACGAGAGAAAAAGGGGGGGGTGGCGTTGCTTTGTTCTGTGCAGCCAGCAGCCAAACGGACCACTGCACATCACACACACACACACACACACACACACACACACACACACACACAGACACACACACAGACACACACTCACACACACACACACACACACACACACACACACACCAA
>JBBPCX010068256.1:0-12395 GCA_037974365.1 Hydrocynus forskahlii | reverse complement strand
AACCTCAAAATTGGTTTTTAATGTAACTTATGTCTGTGATTGTTCAGTGGTATGACAGATAGAAAGAGAAGATTGAATGAGGTTCAGATAGAAAAACACTGTATTGAAAACAAACGTGAACTAGTTCAATTTTTGAGCTTCAAAAAAAACAAAACAACCTATGCATGTGAACTAGTTTGTTTTTATTTAAATGAACTGAACTTTGAACTAGTTCTTTTTCAGTGTGAACTGGCACAACACTGGCTCTAGGTGAATGAGGTGTGTTAGATTTGTGTTGGAGGTGAAAAGAGCACAAAGATAGATTTCTATCATGTAAAACATGCTAACATAAGCGCTGATATAGCCAAGGTGAATTCTAAAACTTTGAAAACAAGCCTTCAGTTAAATTTATAATCCTGTGGAAAACACCAGGGAGCAGATTTTCACTCTCTGAGCCTTAAAAAAAAGGGGTTTTTTTGTATTTTTCCCAAAAGACTCTTTAAAAAGTAAACCAGAATGAGAGAGTTTCGGAACAGCATTCCATTCTCGACGGGGGCCTCAGTCACTTCTGCAGCTTTACCTTCTCCTGAGCATCTGCCCAAACAGATGTACTTTTATGCCGTATTAGCCTGCTGTTTGTATAAGGAAGACTGAGCACAACTGTAGGCTTACATAGGAGTGTTCAGGAGCTGTGTCAGAGCTTTAAAAGTACTCTGCACACATTTTGGAAAATTCAAGACAGCGGCTAAGTAATGAACTCTCAGTTCAGATTTCTGCCTGCAGGAGCTGAAACAAAAAAAAAATGCGCTGCTTGCCTTAAAAAAAAAAAAACAATGCCTGCTGAAATAACTGATGAAACTAACTGTTGTCACCAGAGTAAAGCCATTCTATATGAAGCAAGTTAGTCATTAGTTTCAACAACACTGGCAATCAAAAAGCCAAGCAGCATCTTCAGCCATTTCTGAAATGCAGATTATCGCTTTGATTCAAGTGCTCTTGGGCAGACCTAACACGTAAAGCACAAGTGGCCATACTGTTTCCTTAAAACAGATGCACACTGCTGGATGACACAGCTGCTGCAATGATAAAAAAAACAGCAGATGATCCAAACAGAAGACTTCATCACACTGTGTGTGCAGCTCCCTCCGCTCCAGGGCAATACTCTTGCTTGCGGAGAAATTGTCCCCCCACTGACACACACCAGAGTCCATAAAACAGATCCAGTTCCAAAACTGCTTTACACAAGGTTTATGTGCTTTTTAACAGTTGCAAAAGATGGTGTGTGTGGTCATCAGGGACAGGGAGTATTAATCAGACCAAGTCTTACAATGAAAGTTAACGAGCATCCTTAAAATTATACCAACTCATTTTCATCATGGTATATTCGTATGATTAAACTCACATCTTGTTGAGGTGTCTGCATTATTGTAATATGAGCATATTATTTTCACAAATATCAATTATCAATATAAAACCGTCAATTATATTTGTAATAATAATAATGATAATTGTTCTGTCAGGAATTATTAAAAGATTTCATAATGTAAATATAAATAAGAATTTACAGGATTCTCCTGAGCTCACTAGTCCTTAAATAAAAGTTGTATTGACAGATGTTTTAGGAGAAGACATACAATCATGGTAGATGTGGTACCCTATAATACCTCAGTATTGTGTTTGCATGTTGAAGAGTGTTGTGGTGGGTTTTTATGTAGGCTATTACATATTTTTTAATGGGGCTGGGCATGTTAATGCGTTACTATCATGTTAATGCATTATTTACTTAATGCCAACAATTATTTTATTGCGTGCTAACGCAGTTTTTTTTAATTCTTTCATCCTTGGCTCTCGACAAAGGCGGTTGCATCTTTCTCCTCTCCCTCCCCTAACTCTCCTGCTGGCTCTCTTGTCTTGTCCTGACTAGTTTTCTGTCTGTCTCTGAGACTCTCTTTGCCCTGCTCTCCAAACAAAAGGAAATTATGGATTTGATCAACTGGTCTCTGAACGCCATTGACACCAGCTTCTCAACGAGAAGCCGAGTTCGGGGGAACCCAACTGTCCTGCAGGAGCGTTTGCAGCTGGATACATGATGGACGGGTGGGAGAAGTGGTGCCTAATGTGCCTGTCAGCTCTGTCCCTGGAGGACATAGAACACATCTACCTATTCGGCACCATCATAACAGGGTTTCTGCTGATTGGATTAAGCGGGGCCCTGGGGTATCTGTGATTGAAGAAAGCGGTCACAGCTGTTCAACACCCCACAAAGCTGGCCGGCTGGATTGAATCGATGGGCAGAACTGCAAGCGCTCAGACTCTGATCATACATCAGAAGTTTGATAACATCTTGGAGAAGCTCGCGGCTCTGCAACGGGATGGATAAACCTGGAGACCAGTGATGGACGATAGATGGCTGTTGAAAATTGGAATAACAGCTATCAATCCAACTCAAAACCCAAAATCATTTCTCTCTCGGCTCAAGCTGCCCTTACCAGCGCCGTCTTGGCCAAGGCCATTGCTGGAGCAAAACAACCCCCGGAGAACAAGATAATGAGACACTCTGAATTCCTTCTCCCTGTTCCAAGGACACCTGTGGCGGACTTTGGACTAACTTATACACACACACACATACATACAGACCATCGTACCCTACCCCCATCCCACGCCTTCGATGCTTTATCCCCCCCAGTGTAGAATAGACGGGTCTGTGCTCAGCGCTGTATAGCTGCAGGACCAGATGGCTGCTGTTTTTACGCCGGACTTCCCCCACCCTTCCCCTCCACTACCCCTCCCCTCCCCTACCCCTCCCCTCCCCTCCCTCCCCCTTCCCCGTTGCAATGTTATGTCTTAATGATTGTGTTTATGTGCATGTGCTTATGTGCTTTTGTGCTGAGGTGTTTTTTTTCTCTGTTCTCACACTGCCCTACAAAGGACAGTCTGAGAGGAGCTGTTATTCTCTCCTCGTCCCCTCCCCTCATGTTTTACATTTTCTCTGTTTACCTTACCTCTTGACTGACCTGTCTACTCCCCAAATATGTGATGTTTGTATCTGTATGGTCGGAGAGGTCCAATTTTGCTGCATGTAACATTGTAGTGACAAATAAAGGCTTTCATCATCATCATCATTTTGAAAGTTAGATGCTCTTTTGGACTTGTGTGTGTGGTTGCACACAGCACACAGTGCTATACGGCTCAGCCAGTTTTCACGGGGGTCAGGCGTCCCATTAATTTTGTATGGAGTTGGTCCCCTTTGCAGCTGCTATAGTACTCTGGAAGGGAACCTGTTTTTATATAACAAACTAGATATAACATGAATGCCCAGGCAGGGGCAACTACCTTTGGTTTTATTTTTGATTTGATTACGTTAATGTTTAAGTTGAAATTTTGTTCATATAGCAGTACCTTAAAAATAAAAGTGCGTAACAGACTACTTTTGAATTAAATTATTTCATTTTGCGTATAACAATGTGATTAATTGCAGAAAACCATGGGCTGGTACAGTGGGTAGCACTGTCTCCTCGCAGCAAGAAGGTCCAGGGTTTGATTGGCAGCCAGGGCAACAGGGGGTCTTTTCTGGGGTCTGTTCGTCCTGTGTTCACGTTTCCATCACATCATCTGGTTTCTTCCTGTAGTCCAAGAACATGCACATCAAGCAAACTGGAGATACTGAATTGCTCCAATTGTTGTTTATGTGTTTGCCCTGTGATGTACTGTCCAGTGTTCCTTCACCTTATTAGTGCTGGGACTGGCTACAACACCCCCACAACCCTGATTAGGATAAGTTGCTCTGACTCATGAGCCTGCTGAAGGTTTTCTTTTTATTGGCTTTCTCACATAACGTGAGTGAACTAAGGGGTGTTTTTTGTAAATCATATGTACTTGAAGATAGAAGTATTAATAGGCTCATTACAAATAATATGTAAATAAGAGACATCTTTATGGTGATGTTGTAGTGCAATTCCATTATGGGTGTGGACCAGCTAGAAGACAGTTTAAACTTTAAAGAAGGTTCTTCATCCATGGAGCTTTTCTTTCTACATAAAGCTTTACATAATTTCCTGAAAGAGAAAAGCATTGATGCATTGCTGCGGTACATCAGTTCCCTGCTCAGTATAGCGCAGCTGCTCTTTTTATGGTGAGCTGACACATAGATGTTTTTTATTGTGAAAACAGATCTACAAGTAATCATTCTCACATCATAGAACTCTGTCACTTCATGTTTAAGTCTCATGTTACTTCCTATTTCACTTCTGTCTGACTTTGTTTTCCCACATGGTTTTTGTTTTACTTTTGGTTTTCAGCTCTACCTTTGTCCCTTTTTTGTGGTTCCACCTGTTGTCTGTTCTCCTGTTCTCCTTACCCATGTCTTCTCACTTCCTGTCTTGTAGTTTGCCTTGCTTAACTGCTTAATTGTTTAACTGTTGTGTGTTTAACTGTTGTACTGCTATTTTGTTGCCCACTTAGACTTCCTTTGTTCTAGATTGCTACTTTGTCTGTTTTGTTGTGTTAGAAATCACAGTAATCTCTCTCAGCTGCTTTTTTCTCCACAGCCTTCTACAGTGGTTCATGCTGGTCTGTGGAACTGTCAATTCTGCATCAAGAATGCTGACTTAATATCTGGACTGGCGTCACTCAACTCGTTACACTTCCTGGCCCTCACGGAAACCTGGATCATCCATGGGATCTCCTCTTGGATGCTGTTTCTTTTGAGAACTGGACTGCTGCAACTCTCTCTAAACTGGACTACTGCAACTCTCTACTGGCTGGACATCCACTGAAGGTAACAAGACCACTTCCACTGATTCAGAAGGCATCTATGCAGAGGGGACCCCCTGCCTTGGTCTGAGGGTGGAGTGAAATGATCCCTTCAGAGTACAAGATCCATTTGTAATCCACAGTAGGAGCCAGGTTGTACAGAAGTTCTTTGTTGTCTGATGTTTCACCATCCATGGGTGGTTGGAACCAAAACTTTCATTAAACACGGTCAAGACTAATGTTTCTTAACAAGACTAATCACTAACACTCCCAAACTGGGAGTAGTCCCCTTGAGCTGAAGTTGCTGCTGTAGGGTGTCATCTAGTTGCAAACTATGACCTCAAAAGGGATTGATTAATTCAAGTTCTGTCTAATACCATTTAAGGTGGTATAAGATAATAACATCTAGGTGGATATTAACCGCCAGAATGACTCAGGTCAGTAAGTAGTGGGGACCCATGCCATTGTTTGGGTTGGTTGAAGAAGCCAAGCTGCTGCATTTTGAACCAGCTACATGGGTCTTATCGTACAAGCTGTGAGGCCCACTAGGAGAACACTGCAATAATTGAAATGAGAGATAACCTTGACTTGGAGTACCAGGAGCTGGGTGGCATACTGAGTGAGGTATGGCCTGATTTTTCTGATGTTGTATGAGGCAAAGCAACATGACCAAGAGACAAATGCAATATGGTCAGAGGAGGACAGCTGATCTAAGCATGTGGATATGTCTTAAAGACAAACCGAGATGCGTGCCAAGATGGCGTGGTTGTCTGGTGGGACGAACAGGTATAGCTATGTATCTCCAGCACAAGACTGATAAGAGCAGCCATGACAGCAGATAATCAAGTCCAGCAAGGTAAATTGCCCCACTACTGAGCCTTGGGGAACTCCAGTGATTAGCTGATGAGATGGTGATACCTGAATGATTGCCAAAAGAGGTAAGATTTAAGCCAGGAATGGGGCTAGGTGCCTAGGTTCGAGAATATGGATGGTTGGATATTGTGGTCAGCTGTACTGAAGGCTGCTGATAGATCCAAAAAGATAAGCACCAAGGTTTGAGCTGCTGCTCTGACCAATTTTAAAGCTTCAGTCACTGATAGCAGAGCCGTTTCAGTGGAGTGGTCACTCTTGAAACCAGACTGGAATGGATCAAGGCGGTCACTCTGAGATAGAAATTCTGAGACTTGATTGAAGACTGCTTTTTAATGATTTTGCATAAGAATGAAAGCAATGAGATTGACCAATAATTCTCAACTTCAGCAGAGCTGTGGGAAGGCTTTTTGAGCATTGATATTACTATTACCTGAGCCTGTTTGAAGTAGTAAATGTTTTGGGGGATAGTGTGGTATTAACCATATGCATTATAGTGGGCATAACGGTTGAAGAGATGTCTTGGAAGAGCTGTGTGGGGATAGGGTAAAGCAGACTCGTAGTGGCTACAAGTCATGAGTCTGGATACCTCACTGTCTGTGAGAGGGGGAAAAGACTGAGGCACTGCACTACTGACCTGAGTAGGTATAGTGGGACACGGGTTGACCCTGTTTGATGCAGAGAATTTGATACTGATAGCTGCCACCAAGAAGGAGGCAAAGACTTTCGCTGAGAGGTTTGTGTCTGGCAGAGGTTGATGAGGAGAGAGCAAGGTTTGGTAAATTGTGGACACAGACACAAGCTTAATGTAGAGCATGCCACTTTAATGTAGAGCAGAGAGATCCCGCGACATCATTGACCTTGAGTGAGGAAAACATACTAAGAGGAGGCAATGCAGTGACTACCACTGATTAAAAATAAGTTTGCAGAGGTTGGTGTGGTACAAGACCTGATGTGTACAAACAGGGGACTGTTCCAGAAGGAAGACAGTGAAATGAATGAAGTAATTGTCAGAAATGTGTAGAGGCATGTCAGTGAGGTAATTAGCAGTGCAGTTCCTAAGGAGTATGAGGTCAAGTGCCTTGCTAGCTTTGTGGGCTGGAGGACTGCAGACCCGGTTGAGGTAAAAAGAGTAAATCAGGGATGTAAATTCAGCAGGGTTGGGATTATGAAGGTGAATATTCAGATTGCCTAGGATGAGTAGTGGACTGTCCAAAAAAGTTCATCCCCAAATGTCCAGGTGTCACGTTTCCCCTTATCTCCAGAGTGAGTGCAGGTGCAAATGCAGACTTCCATTTTTATATTCTTTGTTTAAACAAAGCAAAACTGGCATGAGGGCCATAAAAAAACCCTCAAAACGCTAACAAAAAGAGAATGGAGAACACACAAAGCAAACTCAGCATGATGGTGGACAGACACTCAGGTCCACCCAAGGAAGAACTAAATACTAAACCCACCATTCAATAACCCAATCAACACAAACATCTCATTCTCTGAACACACCGGTCAACTGAAACACATTATGTAAACAAATACAAGACCTGTGTGCTCAGCCATCATAATAAAAGTCCCAAAACATAAACAACAACAGAAATCTACCAGGTGGATGGTAGATGGCTATTACAGAGAGTTTAACAAGAGCGGATATCAGGATAGCATTGTATTCAAAAAGGCAATAGTGGTAAAAATTTCCATTTAGTGAATTACCTATTCCAGCTCCTCGTTCAGACAAATGAGCAGTATGTGAGAGAGCACAGCTGGTAGAGAGTGCAGTTGGGGCAGCTTTGTTTTCTGGCCAAGTCCAGGTTTCACTGAGCTCAAGTAGATAAAGAGATAGCTGGTTGAAGTCAGCTTTATTGATTGTCGACTTACCATTCCATAACTCCACAGACAAGGGTGGAAGAGAAGTTGAATACTGTAGTGGCCTCAGGTAGGTAGAGTTTCTCTGTCTTTTTAGGTAGTGATAGCGTTTGTGGACACCAGTGATGACAGGAATATTGTAGAAGTATATAGCTTATTTAGAGTAGTGGAAGAGTAGTAGAGTAGACTGACTCAGTGGACTTGCTCAGGTAGACGCACTGGTCTCAACATATTCATCAATATTCATCATCTCAGGTCATAAAAGGCCAGTAAGCTACCTTGTGTAGTGTCTTTCAGGGGGTTTCGGCTCTATGGTGGCCTCTAGAGGTTGCTAAAGTTGCTAGATTTCAGAGGTGAAACAGGGTACAAATCTGGGTTTGAAACCAGTTGGTGGATGTGTAAGTATAAAATGTACAGTGTCCATTTGTCATCTGTGAACACACCACAGCACACAGTGTGAACAGCACGAAATTGTGTTTGAGTGCCAGGTCTTGTAAGGCAATCAAATCATCATCACCTGGCTTCTGGCCTAAACATACAACTTCGTATTTGTTAGTCAAGCAGTCAACAACCTCTGAAGCCTGGCGATGAGTGACTACATTAACCATGCAAGCCTCTGTTTTTTGATGGCATTTTTCCAGGAATTCCCAGGGTGTGCCCCTAATGCTCTGGTTTTGGCAAGATGATGGCTTCATCATTGTCAACTTGTCAGTGAGTTCTTATTCCATGGTTGGTGGCAAGCTTGTCACAGGCCAGGAAGATTTCCCTAGGCTTGACTTTTTTCCCCTTTGGCATTCTTCATGCAATGCTGCTTCCATAAAGGAAAGTGAGAGATTAAATTATATCAGTCATAGTCGGAAAAGATTACAGACTCTACCTCTGCATACTGACTCGTCTTTGGTCCTAATTTATATTGCTGAGGTGCAAGAATGGAGCTGTATTCACTGACAATATATACTCCTGCTTGAGTCTGACTTTCATGGTGGAAGTTAAAGTGATCTACGTAGACCTTTGGGAGGTCATGGCAGACATTCTCATCCTAGAAATGGTCATTTAAAGACAAAGATGGCTGCAGGCTCAGTGGCTTAATCCTCACAATCACAGCACCATTTTATGGTTTTGAGCATCTCTCACATCGACCTCATAACCTTAGAGAGGCACCATACATGCTGCAATGCAACTGCTTGAAACCCTGCCTCCTCTAAGTCAGGTTTCGTTGATTACCTTCTGGCCTCTGTTATAACTGAAAAATGTTCCATAGCCCGCACCATGACGAGCAGTGCTTTTCACAATGAGAAAAATTTAGCTTGAAATTACTGAGTTACCTACTAGTGCATGCAATCACACACTTGTCTTTGTCATACTTTTGGGAGAGAGTCACACTGAGGCAAAGTTGTGGAAAACTGGCCTCCAGGAAGTATTCCTTATTCAGTTTGAGCTTAAAAAGCACAGAGCAGGTTGGAAAAAGACTGGCCATTAAACCTTTTGTTCTTTCAGGACAACGAGGCAAATGGGAACACCAACAGATCTTGCCAGGACCACTATATTAAAGTTGCTTGTTGCTTGGCATGCTTGTTCAGTGGCTCCCCTGAGCACATGTATTCAGGTTCAGTCATCAGCATGGGCACAGTCATCAGACCTCTGCCCATGACCAAAATACTGTTAATGGTGTCCAGCTGCACTCCGAGTCAAATTAAGATGTCTACCCCTGCAAAAAAAGAGATGACACAGAATGTCAGGAACTACACTCATGTAGTGCAAGAACTATTTCTTCACCCTATAGAGTGAGAGAATAAAGATCCCCATGATCTTGATTGTTTTTTGGTATGAATTGTGATTGGACTTTGGGGCCTTCGGTACAAATGATGGGTGGACAGCGTGTTAGAAAGGTTCTGACTCACTGCCCGTTTTTCAGACCACCATGCCACTATGACATTTGGGACAGTGACACCATTTGCTAGGATGTCACCTATGATCAGAGTGCTTTACATAGTGATTGTACAACTATGACTTTCCCAGTGTGCAAAGGAAGGATTCATTGTCACCGAGGCTGCCAAAGGTGGGTAATCCAGGGGTGCATTGTCCATTTGTGGTGGACTTTCCAGAGACAGATCCTTTCCAGAAACAGATCCATACTTGCTGATTACCCACCTCTGTTTGACTCCTGCCAATTCAAGGACATAGCATATAACTTTTGTGAATATAATATTTATGTTGGTTATCCTGTTGAAAAGCAAGAAGATCCAACCAATAGCATCTGGGAGATTAACGTCAGCTACTTATTGAATGAAGGAAGCCCCCTCTCACAATTTTCCATAGAGTACTGTTGGGAATTCATTTTACCTCAGGAAGATGTATAAGTTGGCTAACAAACTCAGGGAGAGAGAGGTGCCTCTTCATAAAAGATAAAATGATAAAGCAGTGGACGAGAGTCACTAGGTAAGACCCTTTATGAATAATGCCAGATGGCTATTGGGTGTAGTTGCACCTGAAATCATTACGGCGCTGGGACAGAAGAGTGGCAACAACAAAGTAGTGCAGTATAGCGCAGCACACAAGGCATAATAATAATACAGTTTATTTATTGAACAAAGATGCATAACAAGACTCTGTGATGTCAAATGATTTGGTACAAGTGTTAGGACCCAAATTGAAATGCCTCTCCAGTTGTGCCACAATACAGTGTTGGATTCTAGCCTGAACAACCATGTAGCAAAACCTGTGGTGAAGTCTGACTAAGTTAATTATTGCCAGAAACAAAGCAAATTATAATGGTATTCTCTGCAGTATCTTTAGTAATGCAAAAATGTGATTATGCACAGGGTATACAGATGCACTGTTACACTGTCCAAATAGCTTCTGCTAATTATTACCGCAAAGAACTAAACAACATCTGTATTCTAATGCCTCCATAATACTTTTAGTAATGTAGGAAAGGGATCTG
This sequence comes from Hydrocynus forskahlii, assembly GCA_037974365.1. Taxonomy (NCBI): domain Eukaryota; kingdom Metazoa; phylum Chordata; class Actinopteri; order Characiformes; family Alestidae; genus Hydrocynus; species Hydrocynus forskahlii. The sequence continues at coordinate 1,990 of JBBPCX010068256.1, read as the reverse complement.
TTCTAGCTCCTGATAAACTGACTAAGCGTCTTCCATTCTCTAACCACAGGGGACAGTCTCCCTGCATGGAGCCACTTGGGGTTACCTTGCACTCCCTGAGAATGTTATTTATTTCTCCTTGCTACTGATTGGCTGCTGCCCTGTGACATGTACTGTATGTGGCAGCTGCAGTCCAGAATTTCCCCCATGGAGCTATCTGGAGTGTTCTCGGGTTTTTCGTTTTGTTAAAGCCCTATATTATTACTGTAAATTAAAACGATAGCACATACTAAAGAAAACGGGCGTGTATGAATTACATGCCTGTTTTCGGGTGCTCTTGGAATGTTTACTGTAAAACCTTTAGATTGCGTATTGATATCACATAGGTATGGTAGAAGCCAGCAATTATCCCTCACGCAGGGGCACCGATTGTAGGTGCTACTTGTAAATCCTCATTAAGTAAACAGTCTGCTAAAATTATTTCCACCTAAAAAAATTATAATATATGTTTTAAAAATTAGTCAATAAAATAACTGCGTAATTACAACTTCAAATTTAATTGAAATTCATAAAAAGTACTTCTGAGGGTTAAAAGTTCTGTAAAACTATGTTGGCTTCATTCAATAGCCAAATGATAATAACAGATTCCGTATGTAATAACAGTTCAATAAATTGGCATTTATTGACACAGGCCAGTAACACAATCAGTGATGAGTAAAGATTATTTTATTGAGTGATCAAGTAAGCTAAACTATGTTAGTGTGTGTGTTAGTGGAGGGCCCTCAGGAGAGAGTAATGGGGTTATTTGTTCATAGCTGTGGAATTTATTACCCCCCAATATGTGTTTCCATACTAAACTTTACAATCTCTCGAGGTACATGGGATATTGTTTTTCACAAGGGTGGGGGAGAACTGCGCCCAAACTTTTGGAAGTAGATTTGAATTTTCCACTATACTTGCATTCACAAATAGAATACAAGAAATAAACTTTACACTTAGTTATAGAGTCAGCATAATATAAAGCCAACTTCTGAGACTTATCAGAAGAAAATGTTACATTAACTCAAACTCAATCCCAGTAACTGGACAACGAAATCAAAGAAGATCACAGCAGCGTGCTGAGATTCCTCTGTTTAACTGGCTGACCTAATCAGGCAGATAGAGATGATTACACAGTTTAAAGCTAACTGGATACTTCAATTTAATCAGTACTCAATATCCAGTATTAAGGTTTAACTAAACACAACACTGCTCAGGTGCACAGTCTTACTTTAAGATGAATGGTCATTTGCTGGCAGACAGAAGGCTGAGCAGAGACGCATAGAATGAGAATTCCGTTATTGCATGATGTCCAAAGCATGCAGTTCGTGGCTCGATGTGCAATCCTTAAAGACTGCGGTTCCTTCCTGGGGCAAGTCTGCTCAACTTAGGAACAAAGAGAATTTGGCATAAGTCCAGCCATTCACAAAACCCTAAAATAGACTTTTCAGCGTACAATTAAACTACATTGCTTGCTGAAAGTAATAAATGTGTTTTGATACGTGGAATACCAGTCTTGTTTCACCAGGACAACATGCAGAACTCTTTCGTGAAGAAGGGCTGAAGGCATTTTGTTTCTCTTTGTGACCTCACCATGATAGCAGTAAAGGTAGGGACACGTGATAATAACAGTGTATTAATTTAGAAATTGTACTTTGTAAATAAGGTCCTCACAGAATGTGCATTCACTTCAAGTCCTCCTTACTACAAATTACAGTCTATCTGCATGTGGTAAATGTTCTGGATAACTCAGAAAAGTGTTTCAGCCCTTGTCTCTTTTTTTACTTTTTGGTGCAAGTGGAACTTCCTTCTTTAATTCTATGATGTTGAACATTGAATTCAAGCATTGTTCTGTGCATTTGTGATGGCCTTTCCATTAATTTTGGTGTAGCTTATGTAACCCCAGTGAGTTTTACACAACTCAGTAATGCACTACTACATTGCTATTGTTAATTGTGACTCACCATTACTC